>JANHAO010027156.1:0-10949 GCA_026873985.1 Saraca asoca | reverse complement strand
GGTCAAAGTATAACCTTCCATGTAAAAGACATCCCTCAATCTCAAGTCAAAGGATCAGTCATATGATCACCACTGGAGATTAACTATTGACATAGTTCCATATAGTATCTCCAAGCGGGTTAGACAAGATCACGGTTACCAGTTATGTTTCTCCAAACTAACTGGATCATGTCCACGTGTGTGTTCATATGTAACTCACTTACATCTCAGCTTGTTAGGTCAGCTGCTCATCACATGAGAAACACCCCAGCGTCTAGTCTCAATAGATCTTGATAATGCCCAGTTATCAGATCTTGACTAGTGTCATTTTGGTGCAGAAGTTTATATTATTAACAATCACTTTCACAATCCTATAATCCCTTATAGGATTGATTGAATGAATCAGCTTCTCACTATGGACTTCATCTTAATATGCAATGCACAATGAATGCAACATAAGATGAATATACAACCTTTATATCCAAATCCACCGAATGTTTAGACATAAATGCAGTAGAGTCCAATCAAATTGGCCTAAGGCATCTATCCAAGTCTAACAATTACACCAACATAGGAAATCATTATGAAACAACATTGTACAAGCTTAACATTTCTTTTGAAAACCAATCACTTTGTAAAAACTATAAAAGTTCATAAAAATAATAATTACTCAAAAATCATTCAAAAACACTTTTATAATTTTTTAGAAAAATGGACAAAATTTCCCCTATTTTTCAAATACTAACTAGGGGAAACAACAACAAGGGCCACAAGTCCATTTTCAACACTTGTAACTCAAAAAACCAAAGTTCAAGGACTATGCATATCATTCCAATAGGTATCGACACATGCAAACTTATTCTATTCCAACTATCAAATTTGCTTCAAGATATTGGCCATAAATCTTCACACTTGTCCGTAGTTCATAATCTGAAATTTTCTTGAATCTAAAAAAGATAGGAAAGAAGAGAGGTGAGTCACACAGGCCCAATGAGTGAATAAACCACTAAAACCTGTAATCTAATATATAATTCATTAGAATTTTAGAAAACATTATTTCTATCAATAGTGATGGGTAATCTTCTTCCAGTATCTATAAGAGAGGAAAATGGTGACTGAAGTTGAGATTTCAGAGAGCATTTTAACAATCAGGTCAGTAGCATAATAATTGGATAAAAAAGGTCATATAATGGAAGTGGAAGAAAGGACCTTATATATAGAGCATCCATGGTGCAGGGAGTGGTAAAATGTAATTTAGATAGGTAAATAGGTAGTCTTTATTATAGCCTTATAATTATGATATATCACTAGCCTCTTTTTTGAGTCTGTAAGCGAGGCTTGACGAGCATTTGTAGGAGAAAGTCAACCATTTTGGTTTAAAATTGACTACTTTATTGTTTGAGGTGGGCTATTTATACTATATAAGTAATTGAATGCATGATGTGACTAACTAACTAGTTTGATGACATTAATGAAATGTTGATGACCAATTGATTTCTTGATTTGCCATTTATATAAGATAGAGCATGACATGCAAATTCCAAATTTGAAGAAGGAATTCATATCATTCTTTGAATATTAATATTTGTAGCCTAATCACTTTGATCATGTTAATATTTGGCTGATTATTTTGACTGTGTTATAGACTAACTGTGTTGATGAATCGATGACCAATCTTTTGAATTGTCTCATTAATTATCATATTGATAAATTTAATGGCTAATTTCTTGGACCATGTTATCAATCACTAAAATCATGTAGATGAACTAATGATCAATTACTTGAACCATATAGATGAACTAATAATCAATCATTTGGATCATGTAGATGAATTGATAATCGGTCGCTCAATCTATGTTGATGAATTGATGATTGGCCATTTAGACCATCCTTGGCAGCTTGTGTTAGGATTTAAGCAAATTATGCTTAATGGCATATTGTGTGGCTTTGAGAGCAAATTATGCTTGATGGCATCTTGCGCCACTTTGTGAGAAAATTATGCTTGATGACTATTATGATTGGTCTCCTAAACCATTCTTGAGCATCTTGTACTTGCAGGCTACCTGGAAGATGAACTATTTATGCCCCTTGGTTTAACCACTTGATCATGCAAGTTGATGACCATCTGATCACTTTATTGAGTTATTAAAAATCGATCACTTTGATTGCTTGATCATTTTGATAAGAGAAGGACCCCTTTTGTTCGATTATTTTAAGTGTTTTAATGACCAACCAATCACTTGATTCATGTTAAAGAGCTGTTTGACTAATTGATCACTTGACCATGTTCACCTTCTCATGTTTTTATGTCATCGCATAAAAAGAATACTAGTGAGTAGCATGGCATTTTGTATAATTTTTTTTATAGCAAATTGCAATGATAAGAATGATAAAACATTTCAAATTATAGCATTGCACATGCTTGTCATGTCCTGTGTAGAAGATAATCTTCAAAAGTAGTATATGTTAAAATAGTATCTCTCATATGAAGTAAAATAGCTAAACTATCAAAGTGACATTCAATAGGCCTAGCTAATAGCATAGTATTTGCATCACAAAAATAAAATGATGAATCATTTTATAGAGTTTAAGAAAGTAATTGCAATTAACATTGACAGGTAAGGCCATAAGGCCATATTGTGGCCAATTAAACCTAAAACAATTAGCTATTTTTTAGCTCGAGGCAAACTCACTTGGAGCATAAGCATGTTAATATTGCAATCACAAGAACTTTTCAATATGATACATAATCAAGCTTATGTACTTTATGATTTTTTTAGTTATCATTATTATAGATCCTTTATGTAGCTTTTAACATGTGTCAGTCTAGGCCATATTCAGTTTAGTGAATGTTGACAGTGAATTTTGGTTTAGTCCCAAATCCAGCTCACCAGAAGAATTCTAAGAACTCAAACTACAATTCGACTGAGCTAGGAAAGAAATGAGGAGGTGGAAAGGAAGAGCCGAAAAGAATGGAGAAGGATTTTTAACATGGTTCTGCCAAAACCAGACAGCATCGATTCCTATGTGCACGGTAGTATTATTGCTTAGAGAAGTTTCTACAGAGTTTAAGTATCTTAGCTTAGAATTGCTTATACTGATCTCCTTCCTCCTATTTATAGAGGTTGGGAGGTTACAATTGTAAATTTACAAATTATAATTCTGTTACATCAAATAATAAATGTACAAGACTACATAGACTCCTGTAATGCAGCTTCTGCAGGTTACTTTCTACTAGTGGGCCCCTATTTACTGGGTTTACAAGTTAATGTATGCTTGTCTCACGCTCAACCTCAGCGAGCTTTTAGCCAAGTATTGCACTTCATGAACCAAATCTTCTGGTCTAGGGTTGCTAATGTCTTTTGGCCAATGAGGTCGAGCTTGCTCTAGGTGAAGCAGGCTCACGCAGAGGTAATTGTTGGCCACGAGTGCTAGGGCTCATTTTTTAGTGAGCTGGATTATTGCTTTGGCTTTGTCTTGCACTGAACACGTGGCTCGTGACCCTGTGACCTCACTTATTAACCTCAGGGTTAGACGAGTTGGACTTCTCCCTTCAAACTCACTTATTGGGCCCTTTGCCAACCAATTTACAAAGTATCAATTTTTACCCATAACATCAGCCCCCCAACTCTCAGTCTGCTTCGTGGATAGGGAGTTACAGTTTATTGGTAAGGTCATTGCCTTTAGCTTCTGTTATGTTGCCATTTTGGACTCAAATCTTTCACTTAGTTTGCATCGGGCCATACTTCTTCCTGTGCATAGCTCTCAATCATTGGCGTGATAGTTTCATTTTCCCCTGGATCCTTCAATCAAAAATAGCCAGATAATCGCTGGGTTTTTTGAGTGGTTGAGCTGGTCTATTTAAAGCCTGGGGGTGTTCTTACTTCTTCACATAACTTGATGGATGCCCTAACTAAGCCCTCCATATCTTAGATGGTTTGGCTATTTGACGAGGCACGCATGGCCTGCTGTACACTGGTAGATCTTTCGTAGATCTTAGATTATTTTCTCATGGTGCTGCCATGAGATTTGGCTTTGCTAGCCAGAGTCCTCCACTTCTTAGTGCCAGGGGAATAGGTAAGTCACAAAAGGAGGCATTAGTTGTAGAGGAATGTTGAGGAGCTCGGGTGCTCATCGGTCCTCCTTTGGAATAAATTTACCTCGTTGAGGCTTTTAATGAATGAACTTTCTTTATAGCTCTTGAATGTTGTGTTGGATGTTCTGCATGTCTCAGATAATAATGTAAATTTTTGTGAATCATAGAATATTCAAATGACCAATCAACCATACTTTTTAGTTAAATAAATTTGAGCATCCATATGCTATAAAGGAGAATTGTTTGGGCAAGTTGCATGAAAGCTATGAATAATATTTCATATTATAGCTGTACCTTGCAAGTCACACCACTGTAATCTAGTTGCCCAGTGGGTGGTATGAGTTTTTGTCTGGCTAGCAATCTAGTTGCTTAGGTAGAAATGAGTTTATTTTAGCACCTCCGTGCCTCAACGAGCTCTAGGTTATGCTGGAATTAAGTTTATTTTAGTACCTCCTTACCTCAACGAGCTCTTAAGCTGTGCTGGAATTGAGTTTATTTTAGCACCTTTGTGCCTCAGCAAGCTCTTAGGCCATGCTGGAATTGAGTTTCTTTTAGCACCTTCGTGCCTTAGTGAGCTTTAGGCTGCACTGGAATTAAGCTTATTTTAGCACTTTCGCGCCTCAGCAAACTTTTAGGCTACATTGGAATTGAGTTTATTTTAGCACCTCCATGCCTTAGCGAGCTTTTAGGCCATGTTGGAATTAAGTTTATTTTAGCACCTTTATGCCTTAGCGAGCTAGGCTACATTGGAATTAAGTTTATTTTAGTACCTCCGTGCCTCAGCGAGCTCTTAGGCTATCCTGGAATTGAGTTTATTTTAGCATCTTCATGCCTCAACTGACAAGTTGGCAATGATAATGAGTTTTGACTTTGTCAATCATAGAATTGCTTTCTTCCTGAACAGAAAAGCAGTTTGTTGAAAATCCTTAAACAAATAGACTTAAATTTCATTCATTAACTTCCAAACAACATTATAACATTAAAATATTGTTCTAACTGGAGGCCTTTGCTCTTGATTAGTAATTCATCAGGGCTACTGAGATTATTGCTCGAAGGGTCAGACTACATATTCCTACAAGCGGCCTTTTTTAATGAGATCCTTTATGGTACCCTTTAGTGCCTAGCATTTCAAGGTGTTATGCCCAACCTTGTTATGATAGGTACAAAATTTATCCTTATTGCCTCTGAACTTGTCAAGAGTCTAAAAGGGCTTAGGTTTCCTAAAGTCTTCCTTGTCTCTTTCTACTATGAAAATCCTATCTTGGGTATCACATAAGACATTGTAGCTTTCATGACGACCTTGATGTTGAGGTCACTCAGCTTTTGCCTTCTTTATGAGCCGAACATTGGAGTCGAGATTTTGATTCTCACCACTCCTTTTCTTGCTTTGAGTGGAGCTATCCACCTCATCCTTCTGCTTGGACTCCTTTGTGCCTAAAGTCTCCTCCCACCTGATATGTTTGGTAGCTTGCTCATAGAATTTGGCTAGATCCTTTACCAGGGACTTGTATAAGCTCTTGTATAACTTTTTATCTTTGCGGAGTCCCACAAATATCGCCATCAAGATGTTTCCCTCAGAGGGATTTTCTATGAAATTGGCTTTATGCCTGAACCTAACTATGTAATCCTTTAGCGATTCATGCTTATGCTAAAAGATCATCATGAGATGGTAAGGTGACGTAAGTTGCCTTTTCAACGCTCAATACTGATCAATGAATTTCTTCTAACACTTTTCCTAGCTATTGACACTGCAAGCCAAGAGGCCTCTGAACCATACTCAGGGGATGCTTCCTAATGTGGCTAGGAAGACGTGGCACTTGACTAGAGGATCAGTTGTTTGGAAATCCATTTGGACATTGAATGCATCCAGATGGTCACATGGGTCGCTATTTCCATCATATAGCAGAATTGCAGGAACTTTAAGCTTTTGAGGGAGGGGCTGCATTTCAATCTCAGTAGAGAATGATGAGCTCTCCTCATTGCGATCTTGATCATTTTGAGCTTGAGGACGCTCCTCTAGTCACTTTAGTCATTGAAGCACTTCTTTCATCACCAGGTCTTGCATTTTGGATTGCAGGCTAGAGGATTGCTGGCTTTTTTATTTTCTTTGGTCATAGGTGCTACAACCTATAATATGCCCTTGGTTGATCTTGTTTGAGCTCTCAGCTCAATGTAACCCTCAAGCTGCTAACTATCACAGTTCTTGTGGGTTTGACAAGCTTCTGACCTCATCTGCTAATTAATGAAGCGAGTTGAATCAGAGTGTTGATGCATCAATTCAACCATCCTTTCCCTCTGAGCTTCTTCACATAGTAACTAGAGCTATTCAATAATCTCCTCTTACTTTTGCACTCCTTAGGTCTAAGCTTGAGCCAACACTCTAACAACCTTAGTGAAATCTCTTACCATATTTTCAAACATTTGCTGGGATTGGTGAGGTGTTTGCACCTCATCAGTTCCGAAGGTAGTGGCAGGTTGGCGGTGAGTTTTAGGGGGCAAACTGGTAGTGACACCTATGATAGGAGCAGTAGCAGAGTTTGTTATAGACATATAACCTTTCAAAGGATCAACCAATGCATTTAAAGCTTTGGTAGCTCTTCCTCTTGCCATTGTAGTTGTATAAGAAATTAACCTGAATACAAGAAAAATTAACTAGACAATAGATGAGTCCCCATAGACAGTGCCAAAATGTTGATGGTGGATTTTGGTTCGATCCCAAATCCAGCCAACCAGAGGAGTTCTAAGGACTCAAACTATAATCCAGCTAAGCCAAGAAAGAAATGAGAAGGTCGAAAGGAAGATTCAAAAAGAATAGAGAAGGATTTTTAACATGGTTCAGCCAAAACCAGGCAATACGGTTCCTATGTCTATGGTAGTATTATTACTTGGAAAAGTTTCTACAGAGTTCAGTATCTCAGCTTAGAATTACTTACCGTGATCTCCTTTCTCCTATTTATAGAGGCTAGGAGGTTACAATTGTAAATTTATAAGTTGTAATTCTGTTACATCAAATAATAAATGTCCAAGACTACATAGATTCTTGCAATTCGGCTTCTGTAGGTTGCTTTCTATGGGTGGGCCCCTGTCTATTAGGTTTGTAAGTTGATGTATGCTTGTCTCACGCTCAACCTTAGCAAGCTTCTAGCCAAGTGTTGTGCTTTGCGAACTAGATCTTCTAGCCTGGGGTCACTAATGTCCTTCGACCAGTGAGGTTGAGCTCGATCTAGGCGAAGCAGGCTCCTGTAGAGGGAATTGTTGGCCACAAGTGCTGGGGCTCGTCTTTTAGTGAGATAGATTATTGCTTTGTCTTTGTCTCACGTTGAACACACAGCTCATAACCTGGTGACCTTGCTTATCAACCTAAGGGTCGGACAAGCTGGACTTCTCCTTTCAGACCCATTTATTAGGCCTTTTGCCAGCCTATTTACAAAGTACCGATTTTTACCCATAACAGTGAATATATCATTAATAGAGATAGGTTTAATTTACCTTGAAGCATTATATTTGTAGTCATGAATTCGACCAAGAAGGAGTGAATTAGTTTTAGGATTTTACAAATTTAGAAACATTTTTCTAAAATACCTTTTTTAGTTTTTGCAAAACCAGTAAAATTACTTGGAAACAAGAAATAAGCAACTCAAGCAATAATTTCAAAAAAATAACATTCACAATATCAACTATCTAACTTTATCAAGAACAATAATGAATCATAAATAAAATAAAGTGCAAAATGTAAAAAAAAAAGGATAGAAAGATTCAAATGTAGATTTATAGTAGTTCCCTCTTGAAAAATTGTCTCTAAGGTATACATCTACTTCCAAGCTCTCAATCAAGCTTAAATCCACTAAAATAATAGCCCCTTTAAGTTTAAACAGGCACTTGGAAAAGCCTTTACAATGATTGCTTAACCACAATTAAAATACCACTTGAGAATTTCATTTAAAAAAAGAAAAAGAAAGAGCTCAACCACTCTTCTACTCTAGGAATGGCTAACCCTAGAAACCCTAATAGTGTTTAAAGAGAAATTTCAACAACTTAGCAATTTAAATTACAAATTGAAGCACTAAAGGGAATAGATTCACTCAAATTTAGCTTATATTGAAGAAATTAGATAAAAATTACAGCACATATGAAAGAATGTTAGCCTTTGAGAAAATGTGTGAAATGGGTATTTAAAGCAAGATAGTACAGTATACAATAAAATAACCATTATTTCAAAATTTACCTCTACAATCATGATCATGAATTGAAAATTTATTGCAATCAGAATCACAAAAAATTAATTTAGAAACTTTGATTTGAATCGCATAAATATAACATGAAAGCCGATTCAAATCACATTGAAATGCAATCTTTTCAATCACCCTTAAAAGATTTGTGATCATAATTGCAAAAACATAGTTGAAATATCGATTCAAATCACCAAATTTTGACAACTATCTGGCACTTGCCTTATAGCTACAATCATGATTGTGAATATAGTTAAAAAATTATGATTATGATCGTGTATTCAACTTTTGAATTTTCGATTAGAATCATAAAAATAAGTGTAATTATTGTTTCAAATCATAAGACCAAAATTTGAAATTCAAACTTTTTAAATTCATTTCAAAACTATTCAAAATCATTTGAAAGCTTATATTTCAATCCAAAAATATATTTTCAAGTTTAAACAATTTGATAAATGATGTAACAATATCTTGGAATGTTTTTATTGAAAATATTTCAAAATTTTTTTGAGTAAAATCTTAAAGCCAGCCTTCCAAAAGTAATTTTAGAAAATGAGCTAAATTCTAATAAATCAATACCATTACATTGTGACTAAAGAAAGGCTTAAACAAATATTTCATCAATTAAAACCAATGCCAATCAAGAAAACATGATAGAGCAACTAAGAATTTGTAAATAAGATTCAACTCTAAATCATGAAAAATTCTATTTAAAAAGGAAATCTAAGTCTAAAAGAAAAGATTATACCCAACAAAGATCTAAGGCTTACTAAAATGTCCAAGCGTCAAAAGCTTGAATCTTCTAAGACTTTAAAACTTGAAACATTTCTTCTTTCTTAACTTTCTTTTAGAAAAGAGAAAGACAAGAATTATTGAGGCCTGACTCCAATGCTCACTTTCTCTTCCATGGACAATATTATAAAATAAACATAAACTTTGCCATCTATATAGTTAGACCAATCTCATTTATCATAATGCATGATTTAAATATATAACTAAAGCAAATCACATGGAGCCTTGGGGCTAACAATCTCCCCCTTTTTGATGATGACAAATGACTAAAGAAAAATATGTTCAAGATAATGATTTAATCTAATAAGCTCATAAAGAAATCAGTACATTGAGTGCACAATATATTTTTCTTTTCATTTTCTTCTCCCCTTGATTGACATCAATAAAAAAGATAAACAAACATATTGAAACCAGTGATGTCTCTCCTTACTTTTTATTATTGGATATATCTTTTTGTTTTGACTTAAAAAAGATAAAATAAGCTTAAAAGGTAAGCAACACTGCTAGCAAAATTTTTCATCTTTTGAAAGTGAAGACATATATCTTTTTCATATGATTCCAATAAGATTTCAAAAAAAAAAAAAATCATACCATGATTATATGAACAATCATCAAGTAAATGAGTTAAAAGATGTATAATTTTTCCTTCTTCCTTTAGGCAAGCATGAGAGGAATTCTTTGATATGACAAGTAAAAAAACATTAAAAGCCTTTATGTCAAAAAAATTGTGAGTCATAATATAGATCAAATATGAGCAAAGCTCCCTCTCAAACCATGCAAAAAAAAAAAGGTGAAAGATACAATCATATGACCTTTGATTAGGAAAAGTGAAAATAAAAACAAACATACTTGTTTAGTAAAGATAATAAGATTGGAAACATGCTTATTTATCAATGATTCACAAAATCACATAAGCATGATATGCATTCTAAATATCTCAAGCATATACAAGAAACATCTTAAAACTAATTTTCTCCCATTAATGAAACAAATAAATTTTCTCTTTTTTTTTAAAAAAAACACATCCCTCTTTCAAAATTAAAAGATGATTGAAAACATGAAGTACTTGTAAGAACAAGACATATATGTTTACCAGAAAATGTATATAATTATTTTAAGCATGAAAAACATAAATCTTTCTTAATCCAATAAATATACTTGAATTTCTCTCCCTCTCAACAACAATTTTATAAAAATCCAAACTTTTGTTTTCTAAAACATTAGAAAGAAGTTTAAGAGAAGCATGGAAAAGAATATTATTTTCAAATAGTTCACATAAAACATTTAAGTAATTTGAAAATTAATGAGTTTTAGCTATCAAACTAATTTTGGGAAAGATCAAAAAGTAATCATTTGAAATATTTATATGTATGCATATCTTTTTTGAAAGTTTCCTTTATAAAAAAAATGATTAACATAAGTTTCAAGCAACTAGGAAGCATAGCTTAAACAAACATCATGAAAGAATATGCAATAGGGATAGAAAGAGGTTGAAACTATCAAGCATTCCTTATGTGCAATGACAAGAAACATATAACAATCATTAAGTACATTGTCATTACAACTAAGCATATTTTTCTTGATCTTATCCAAACGAACTAAGAACAACTAGACAAAAAGTATCAAGCAATCCAATATATATTAAATATCTATAAGAAGAGAATAAGGATAGATATACTTATTGATTGTAGCAATATATGGTGCCTCTTAGTTGTAGTCATCTTCCTTTTCAATTCTCATCATTGGGAGGCAAAAAATCATTGAACTTTGTTAACCTTAAGGGTGAGATTGTTAGCCTTTAAAAGAAATTGTTAACTCTAAAGGAAATTCTTACTCTAAATTTGTTTTGATGT
>JANHAO010027155.1:0-10908 GCA_026873985.1 Saraca asoca | reverse complement strand
GAAACAGTACTATCAACCATAAATATATCAATCAAATATATATCCAACAAATAGAAATGTAAACATAGTGGGTTATTGATTATCAGGTTAACTTGGTAAGTATATATGGAATAGTGGAACTTTATAACCAAATCAAGATTTTGTATTTAAGGTTAAGGATAGAATAGTATTGATTCTGCCTTTCAATTGAAAAAGCTAAAAGGTTAAGAATATCTGAAATTAGCATTGATTTATTATGCAAGTTCTTCTATCTTTTTGTTAGAAGCTAACTAGAGAAGCAAAGAATATTATTTATTTATTTTATTACATACATCTTGAATTTTTCTTTTCAGTTTAACCTGTTATAGTTAAATTAATTCTAATGGCTAATTAATAATTTTACTTAACTTATTTGATTAGAAAATTATGATTCCTGGCCCATGCAAATAATGGGTGAGATCCTAGTTTACATAAACTAGAAAGCAAAACTGAAGAGTTATAAGAATCTTCTCGAGGAGACTAGTGGCTCATTTGTAAAGTGTAAAACTATTACACTGGTAGTGTATCAAAACCAAATCCTACACATAATTGATTAACTTCTAATGAGATTATAAGATTATTATTAAAAAAAAGAAAAAAAACAAAAAAAAAAAGATGCTATCTAGTAGTTGTTTACTTCTTTTGAGCATATCCTCTGATAGAAGTCAAAAACAAAACAAAACATACTCATCGAATCTTCCATTCTCTCTCCAATGCAACGCAGATATGTCTAAGACAAGTCACAACACTCAAAGGATAAGAAGAAACTGCAAAATTCACAAAAGAATAATGAGAAACTAAATGATGAAATTGATTGGTAAGACTGCAATGATTGATTATAACAACAGTAGTAGATCAACTATAATAACCATTACAATCATAACTATAATAAGTTCTTCCAGTCCATGGGACATAAAGTAGTCATCAAAATCAACTTGCCTCAAACCACTTCCTGGACTACCATTAGATAAGGCAAATCCAAGAACTTGACCACTAAAGATGAAATAAGAACCAGAACCAGTGTCAATGACACCCTACCTCTATTCATGAACAAAAGCAGAACCAGATCTCCCCCTAACATCAAAGTTTGGGTACTGTCCAGCCATTCTCTACCTCATGCTCATGAGCCCATACCTTGGTCCGGCACCTCTCGGCCCCATGATAGCATTTATGGCATCAACCTTGTCAGGCATTTGATGCAACTCTTCTAAATGTGATGGAAATGCATCTTGTGGTGCAAAGTTGGGTATCTTATCTAGTTCTTTCACAAAGCTTTCATAACAGTAAGGGCATGCAATGTCTCTTCCTCTAATTCAAATTGGCTACCTGCACTCATGACACCAATGTGTTCTTGCACTTGACATCCTTTTTCTTTCACTAAACGTCTAAATTCTGAAACCTGCACCTAAATGCCACTTATGTTCAGCATCAAAGACTAAAACTTTAGAAATAATAGAAGGGGATAGATGAAAAGAGGTAAATCAAAAAGATTCCAATAAAGATGCAAATAAATGCTGAAGATTCAAAATGATAGATGGCTCCATTGGATAAGTCTTTTGACATTACACCAAATGCCCTATATTGAAATTATGTCCTTACCAGATCTAAAATGGTAACACAACCTGAGATTGGAGGACAATGGCTTCAAACTACATAGAACCAACAAAGGGACCAATATTAAATGAAAACTCTTAATGTTTCAAGCCAAAAAATCCAATCTGGCAGCTAGGTGAGAATCAAGGAACTAAATAATGATCAAATCACATCCTCATGGAAAAATCTCCAACAAGTAAAGTCATAACATATGACTTCCACACACACAAAAAAAAAGTTATGACCCTGATATATAAAGGCAGGCTTGATTGGATTGCATTCTACTATGACGCAAATGACAAAACCATTCTAAAATGGTAACACTGCAACTGGTTCTGGTTGAGTTAGGGTAAATTTTCTTCCCTATGTAGGAACAAGCTTACAGTTTTGCTGCTAGAGAACTCACGGAATCAATGGGACTTGCTAACTCTACTATACTATGAGTATCTATTGTTATACATCCCCAATTATAACAGGTGGACCCGACTAAGTGAAGAACAACTATCTAATGTCGTTAGCTGATGTAAATTGTAGCAGATCGAAGTATCAGAATATGAAGTTTGCTTAAACTAAGCAATTGAACAAGTGGTTGCATTCTTATTTGCATTGTCTGTGCAGTGAAAGTGATGATTGAATTGTTAATTACATGGGTCAATTTTTTTTCCTTGGGAACTGGATTCATTACCAAGCTGTAGATACAAAAGCTATTCAAAAACTAATTTCCAAATTAAGAGGGTTTATAAGCATGGTATAGACAAATGAAGGTCATAGAGTCTCTCAATGCTATGCTAAGCTCTCCCAATTCCAACTAAAGGAGGATTTATTAGTATATAATCAACTAGGTCAATGGATCATATCATGAGGCACTAGACAAAAAACATGCCAAGCATCACAGAATACAAAATTCAAGTCATTCACAAACATTGGAGGAACAATTCAATCAGATGCTAGTCACATCTAAATGTCCTAACACAACCTGCAGTGAATTTTTCATTTGCTTTCAGACAAACTTTCAAGCCCTTCCCTATAAAGAACTATTGAGGTCCATAAGTTACTAAAGAAAGCATAACTCTCCAACATCATCTAGACATATAATCATCAAAAGTAGTTTTGCTCCCTAAAAGTGACAAAAATTGAAAAACAAACAGAACGTCAATCACAAAAGAACCCATTTATTATCAATCACCGCCAGAAAACACCAACTACAAAAATAATTTGAGCAATTCTGGAACTGAATTAAGCATAACAAAATCCCTAAAAGAAAATTGAAAGATCGAGATAAATCAAACCAAAATCGTTGAGGCAGAAAAAAAACTTTTCAATTTAATTCCAAAAATGAACCAATTAGGTAAAATCAAAGTGAATTACACCAAAAAGATTACAAATTCCTTGAATTAAACTAATTCTACACTAAAAAAGAAAATTCTATTCAAAGAAAAAGCATAAAGAAAGTTGAGAGTTCAGTAGATAATGGAAAATCAAGGTCAGCTTACTCAGAGAAATGGAGAGAAAATTGAAAACAAAATACCAAAGGATTTAGAGCAAAGTAGTGTTAGATCCTAAGACTTAAACTGAGTAAGAGAAAGAAAGTTTGAATAAGGTGGAAGAACAACCTTTTTGAGGTCGTCACTTTACATCTAGCAAAAGTCCTTCGTTAATGGGAAAATCAAGGTCAAGATGAGGTACCTGTAACAGAGCACAACCGTGCTGAGGAATGGCCGATGATTGTTACAGCCTCAAATAAACCCTTTGCTGAGGATGAAGGCATGCAGCACTGCAAGGGTTTGGTACAGAGTAAATAGCTTCGAAGTCGGATAGAAAAGTCAAAGAAGAAGCTTTTTTTAATTCCAGTAGCTAGACGTTATTAGCGGTTGGCAGAAAAACATCACACTAAAATATTTTTTTTTTCTTTCATTTGCTTTCCACATGATTTGAACTCTGGTCTTGTTAGCTCATCGTGTCCTTAGCGGCGGTTTTAAAAACTGCCGCAAAATACAACCCCTTCCCAGTGGTTTTCATAAAGCATTGCTAAATATAATGTGTTTTTTATTTTCTTGTTTTTTCCGGTGATTTTTTTTAACTGTCACCGTTGAACCACCATTAAACGCAGTTGTTTTTGTAGTGTAGAATTTCTACTAATTTATTGATATGGTTTTGATTGTGCATAAAATTGTTTTGTATATTTATAAATTTTGCAAGTATTATTGTAATTGTTATACATATATATATGATGTATATTCTTTTAACGATTGTGGAATGTGCATAACTTATTTTTATAGTTTTCGACAAACATTATGTAGAGAAAAATGTTGATGGAGATGAAATTTTTTTGTGAGCCACGGTGGTCCCTTTTTGAGAATTTACTAATATTAAATAAATGTGTATCATCACAATGACTCATTTATTATATTAATAAATTCTTATCTTTGTTTTGATATGTTTTTATTATATGGATTAATTATGCACTAGTTTATTCACAGGTGATTATTGTATAATTTGCTCAAGTAACATGAAGCTTTTGAGATAATATTATAGGTAGAAAAATCATATTGCTCATGTGTTTGGTTTTTTAGGTCTATCTAGGAGTCTATGTATCTTTTTAGCAAGCTTATTATTAGAGATTTTAAGGTGTATTATATTCTCCACCCATAGGAGAATTTATAATTATATTCTTTGAATCTATCAAAATTAAGTAATACCCATAATACTTTTACTAAGCTTTGTTATCATTGTGTTTCAGCTCCATGCACTTTTTCCTTCAACAATCAAACCTCAATGATTCAAACTTTGATTGGTAGTAACTATATGAGATGGAAGGAAGATGTGGAGCTACCTCTAAAGACGATGGACATTGATATAGTTATCATTGAGCAAAAGCTTGCAAATTCGAATGATTTGAATAGTCTTGAAGAAAAAGCTAATTATGAAAAATGGTAATGGGCAAATCATTTGGCACTGGTGGTGATGAAATGGTTTATATTTGAAGTCTTGGTTAAAGCAATTCCCACATCTAATAATGAACAAAAAGCTATTTATGAAAACTGGCAGAGGGCTAATCATTTGGCACTAATAGTGATAAAACGATTTATATTTGAAGTCTTGGTCAAATCAATTCCCACATCTAATAATGTCAAAGCATTTTTTGACTCCATTAGGGAAGGGTAAGTGATTTTTGGACAAGCGAAGTTAGGCGATTGATGAAAAATTTCATCAACATGAAATATGATATCATGGGTGGTGTTAGGGACTATATTTTGAGGATGGTTAATGTTACTGATAATCTAGGTGAATTGCAATGCCTTGTTGCAGACAATTTTCTTGTTCTTCATACTTTCAATTCATTACTTAAAAATTTTATACTTGGAAAACTATTTACAACATATAGAAAGAGAATTGGGATGTGAATACCTTGATTTCTATTTATTCCCAAGAGGAAGAAAGAATCCAATGGGAGGTGGCAAAAAAGTCAATTTGTCTATTAGCCACACTAAATTAGACAACCTCTAAGAAATTTACTCAAAGAGAAAAAGAAATACAAAACTATGGGGGAAATGGGAAAAAGGCCCGATCAAACTTACAATACTCAAGGTCCTAAAAATGTAATTCAAAAGTACAATGCTTGTTGGCATTGTAAGTAAGTGGGTCATAGAAAAGCTAATTGTCCTATTTACAAAGTTCTTCTAGATAAGAAAAACTTTAATCAAGTAATATATGCTTTTGTTTGCTTTGAAACTAGCTTAATAGATATTCCTATAAATTTTCAGTGGAATGACTTAGAAGCATCCATTTATGTTGTTAATTCTCTACAATGGTTCAAGAACAAGCAAAAACTAAATAAAGATGAAGTCAGATTATTCATAAGAAATGGTTTTCAAGTTGATGTTAAATTCATAGGCTTAGTTGAATTGAAATTAGAATCAAGATTAGTTTTATGTTTAAAAGATGTTTTATTTATGCCATCCATGAGCGATTTCTTTATCAAAACTCGAGGATAATGATCCTTATTTGAATTATAATGAAGGTGTTTATTAGTTATCTCATACTTCTCAGGTTGTCAATAAGCTTTCAAGGTCATGTGGTTTGTATGTACATTATAAATCTTGATTCTCAACAATTTACAACTTTGCATGTTGAAAGTCTTGGAACCAAAAGATTATTAACAAAAGAAATTTTCTACACTCTCTAGCACAAACATCTATGTCATATTTCTCAAAAAAGGATTGAAAGATTAATAAAAGATAATGTTCTTTCTCTTCTTAAGTTTTCAAGTGAGGAAGAATGTGTTATTGCATGCATAAAAGGTAAATTAACCACAACATCTAGAAAGGGCTTTACATTATGTAAGGAAATTTTAGAAATAATTCATATAAATATCTATAGTCTTTTGAAAACTACTATTTGTGAAAACAAATACTTTATCACTTTTATTGATGATTTCTATCATTTTGGTTATGTTTGCCTCATTAATGACAAGTTTTTGTCATTGGAAAATTTTAAAAATTTCAAATATGAGGGAGAAAAACAATGTGGTGAAGTTATTAAAATTGTAAGGTTTGATCATAGTAATGAGTATTGTGCAAGCATTGTGAATCAAGGAATTGTTTGGGCCCTTTTGCCAAGTACTTGTAGGAGAGTGGGATTATTTTCCAATATACTATGCCTAGTATTCTAGAACAAAATGGCATGGTTGAAAGTTGAAATTGGACTTTCATGAACATGGTTAGGTCCATGATGAGTAGAACAAATTTACTTGATTATCTATGTGTCAAAAGCTAGCCTTGTGAACTAATTCAGCAAGCAAACATGCTCGATTTTGAACAAAACTTAACAAGAAAATCAAGTATGAAAAGAAGACCTGGTGGTGCAAATCTGGGAGCAAATGTACTTGTGCATTATTTTCCTAATTTTTCTTGTTTTGGGGGTATTTATGTCATTTTAGCATAGATTATTTGTCCAGTGTGAGTAGAAAAGCACATGATTGCGATCCTTGCATCCATATAAGATGGCACATTAGAACCTTCTTCAGTTAGGAGAAAAACTTTATGTTAACTAAGAAAAGTATGTTTACTTATACCACTAGGCCTTTGGCTTATAATGCTCATAAGGAAGCATGTCCGATGATTCGGGTGGGTACTGTGGCACAGGCTAAGATTAGAGTGTGGTAGCTTAGAGACTCCCTCTATATACTCAAAACTATATAATGAGGTATATATTAATAAAATAGAGTTGTCCATCTCCTTATTTTAAAAAAGTTCATCATTAGAGGCTTCTTGTATGTCATATTCTTTGAGACTCAAAATATGCTAATACTTCAAGTAGATGTTCATGTTTGCTTGTGCACATGTTGCACATGGGATTCTAGTTATATGGGTAACAAAATCATCAATGCCCTATTTATCTATCCAAGTATGGCTCAAATTTATTAGAAAGATGGGATGTTAGCAAAGAGTAGGCAACATGCATCACACAATTTTGGCTAGAGAGCTACCGACCTATGATAGTTATTATCAGAGAAAAGGATTTCACAATCCGATCCTTGGGAACTCTCACATGTGAAGAGTGGTGAAGCATGACTCTTCACCTAAAGGCTTTGGCCTATAATAGAGTACTTTGGTAGGTGCCAAAGGATGCCACCTAAGATTGGTTCTATGCCAAGTGCTTATCTAACGAAACGCTTAAAGGAGTCAGTAGGGTGATCGAGTAGGCAAGGTGATGAAGTCAGCCAGATGAGCAATGGAAGTATCATGCCAGTGAGGATAATTCCTAATACTAACCATGATAGTTAGTGTCAGAGCTAGATTATGCTAGTGAGAGCAAATTGGGTGAGCTACAATTGGTAGATTTAACTTGTCAAAAGCATATGAGGCTTGTAAGTGAAGTAGGCACTCAATTGAAATAGCAAAGAGATGCTGCTAAGGACTTAACCGAGAAGGTTGCAAGAGGTTGGAGCAACTCAAGGATTAGTGTGTGAGATATAGCATTCAATGGAACATTAATGATGCATTGTCTGCAAGCATGTGTAGAAGTTGATGGACTTACTATATAACATGGGACATTAATTATGTGCTTATTCATAGTAGCATTTGAAAGAATGCAAAACCACTCAAGAAAGTGAGAGAGTTGATGACTTATCTAATGGAAGAAAGCCCCAAAAGAAGCCTTAGTCTCGTCAAAAAGAGTTAACCACATTCATGAGGAATATATTAGCTGTCAGTGAAGCCTAGAGGGTGAAGCCATGATCATGCTAGAAAACATGGTCACAACAAGTAGTAGACACATCCTGTGAGATGACACATCTCTTCTGATGTGTTAAATGGACAAGTCTTATTTGAGGATTCCAAAATCTTGTCAAATGGAAGGAATTTTACTTGGAGGAGTAAACTCAGAAGAAACAGAGATGATTCAGGATGGATCAATTGTGCATTATTGTGTGGGTGTAATGAGCGAACAACAACCCTCATCCATAAGATTTGAGACAAAATGCTAAAGAGTTAGCATATCATAGTTGTATGACAAGCAAGAACGATACTTGGTGTAGTGAGCTAGAGCTGTATAATGGCATAGGGAGTAGCGATAATGACTCAACGAGTAGCAAGCTAGCACTACATAGTCATAAGACAAACTTTGCAGTAATGCCCATTGGATTCACAATTGCTAATGCATAAGCAAATTGAGGCTTCAGCTAGGGTAGAGGATACTCGATGCTCAACCCCCCATCAAATTCGTTGATATGAAGGAGTCATCATAAGGATGCGCTAAAAAAAGGAGCCATCAAGAAAATGCACTCGGAGGAGTCATCAAGAGGATGCACTCAAACTAGGCTACGAGAGTTTAGACTAGAATGACATCACTTGAGAAGCATCAAGAGAGAGGGCACTGATCATTGAAGAAGTTGCTATGAGGGCCAAGATACTAGCAAGTGTCTATGAAGGTTACAGGAGATGAGCCAATATTAACTTTGAAGAGATAGCACTTGAGTGTGCAAACCTATGAGGGGTCATGAGGGTCAAGATGCTAGTAGCATCAATTCTAAAAAGATTGTGATGGTTGAGATACCACGAAGGTGTCAATTCAGAAAGGATCATGAGGATCCAATCATGTCTGAAAGTAGTGTAGCAAAGTATAGTAGATTGATCAAACCCAATGCAAGCAGACTTATATGTAAGGAATGGGACATACAAGCAAGTCATGTTTTATCAACCAAGAATGGACTTGTGTGCGAACAAGATATGAGACTTGTGTATCTCACATTGGTGGAATGTGACATTGGATGTAGGGCTATCTGTTAGTAGACATCCTAAATACCAAGCAAGTGCACAAGCTATTTAGGTAGCACACACTTAAGCTACAGAGGTAATTAATTGAGAGCTATATAGGGATAGTGTGCATACAAGTTGCAGAGGTAGTGAGACAAGCACAAGTTTTAGAAATGTTGTAGAGGCAGTTAAATAGATGAAGTTGCATAGACGACAAAATCGGAGAGTTACGGAGACAGTGGCATGTGAGTTTGTGTTGGGACAATGAAGTAGAGTTTATAGAGGTAGATCACAAACTCTGCAGAGACAACGAAGCCTAAGATACCAAAGTTGTGATTATATAACATAATTCCCTAACTCATTTTTTAGTATTAATTAAAATTCTATATATCAAATTTACTTTTTATTAATTATATATAACATAAAAATTATATGAAAAAAATGATATGATAAATTAATATATAATAATATTGTTATTTTTGTTTAAAAATTTATGAAAAGATTATGCAATTTATTTAATAAAATGGTTAATTAAATGGATAATGAGTTTTAATTTCAAATTTTATATAATTTAAGAGTTTGATTTCAAAGTTGATGGGAACAAAATCCAATCACTTTAAAGTTAAAGGGGCTATTTATATTTTTTCTTAAATTTAAAATTAAGAGTGTGCAATATAATAATTTTATTAAAAATTTTATTAAATATCATAAAAATAATACAAATATGACATAAGTCTAAAAAAGTGATTGTGCGTGGTAGACCTATGTTTGAAACAGGAGTTTAATCGTGTTAGTCTTGTATGATTGATTCTCGGAAAAGAATTGATGTTGATTGGATAGTGGCATTTCACCAATGTCAGTGCTAAATTCGATAAGATTCTTTGCGTGGTTTTGTTTGGATTGCCATTAATGATATTATTCATCCATGGTGCTGGGGAATATGAACCCGAATTTTCTCGGCATCTCTTGACAAAAAACAGAGTAGTAATTAATATTATTTTTTATTCTATTATAGTGTGTTAGATTTATGAATACAATATTGTTTCTTTTGAGGGTTCTTAAAACTAAGAGTAAAATACGTTATACCTCAGTGAATTATAATAAATTATGTTTCGAAATCAATTTATTTTTCTAAATTTGAAATCCAACATCTAATCCTCTCTAAAATTTTAACTAAAATAAAATCATAAATTTTGTTTTTATTTTTTGCAATTTAACAAGTAAAAACTTATAAATCATAACTTCTAATTAAATTGTGTTAAAGATAAAAGTTATACTTTACTGATACGAAAGACAAGCATAACGAGGGGATCAATCAAAATTCTGAGGATTCTATTATCACTAACAATTTATTTGATATTATCAAATTAGTTAAGACCAAAGGGGGAAAAGTGTTAGGTTTACTAAGGGTGCTAAGCTGATTTTGATGTATGATTAAGAAAGATATAATGTATTGTACCCTATTACCATTTAACCCCAATTTTTCGGCATTTCTAGAGCATAGTTTTAAAAACTAGACCGTACCAACTGGTCAAACCTCGGACCAGTGAACTAGTGAATCAAATAGTGAGCTAATATAATTAAGGGTGTTGGATGGAAATGCATGTGAACCGGTCAAAACTGGCTGGACTAGTTTGTTCCAAAATTTATTTTTTTAAAATTTCTTTTTACAATTTTGTGACACTTTGGATATAATACCTTTACAATTTCAAATAAATTGAACTTGTTTTTTTAATTATTTCTAATATAAATTATTGGCATATCACTTGCACTTTTTTTGCTTTTCTATTTATGTGATTAATTTGTGTTGTATTATTTTTTAATTTTTTTCATGGACTAGATTATTATGAATATATAATATTAGTATATATATGTATATGTATAATTTATATTTTTTAATTCAAAATCAATTCAACCATTGAATTAACTGTTGAACTAACGAACCAGTTGTTAGAGAAAAATCTAATATGTGGGCAACATATGTAAATTAAATGTGTGTATTGCTATCTTAAAGTATAGCCCATTTATATGTGATCTAATA
>JANHAO010027154.1:0-10917 GCA_026873985.1 Saraca asoca | reverse complement strand
ACACAAGAAAGAAGGAGAATTTATCAAGAATGTTCAACAATAGGCTCAAAAACCTCACAAGGTATATGTCTACCAAAATCAATCTATAAACAATTCAAATTCTTCATAATGCTAATCAAGTTCAAGATCATCTATTTAAACAAGCTATGTAACCATAAAAATAACTTGCAACTTAATTGAAGCATAAAGAAACTTATCATTTATGAAAAACTAAAGGGGTCACAAAAATTCTGGTTTGCTGCAAAAGTCTTTTCCTTTTTTTTTTTGAAATTTGTTCGGAATTTTTTGCATTTTGGTTTTTGGTTTTTGCATTATAGAAAACATTTTGTTCTATAATGCAACAAAAATTTTAGTTTGATTCAAATGAAAAAGGACAATTCAAAGCACAATAACAAACCTAAAAGTTCAAAACTCCCCCCACACTTCAATTTTACATTGTGCTCAATGTAACCTCAAATTCAATAATGCACAAAAACAATTATAATCAGCGAAAAATCTAAGACAAGTAAAGTAAAAGAGAGGGGTAAGAAGTAGCTTTATGTAATTACAGAATTGATGTGCGAGGCTGCTTGTAAGTTGACCTTCTTCATCTTCCACCAAGGTCAAATATGGTTATTGGTAGTAGCCAATTGATGGGGGCAGAAGGTATGCAGAGCTTTATGATTCTTAGGTGGCTTGGGACTAGAGCTAGACATGGTGGCTACATTGCTTAGGACTCCTATGCTTTGTCACCTCAAGCCAATTAGGTTCAGCATTGGTATTCAATTGAATCACATCCTGCATTGATAAATCAATAAGATTAATAAATAAAATAGAAAAATCATTAGTAGGGCATGTCATAGCTTGAAGGATATTGAAATTAATTGTTATTCTGTCCTAATCAATGCTAAGGGTGCCATCATGAATGTGCATTGTGGTCTTGGCTAATTTCAGCAGAAGCCTTTCTAAAATGTAAAGTTCTGGTTCCTTGGAAGTGTGGGGAAGCTTTCTTTGGATAACAACAGACATGTTTTCTCCTACACTTATCTCCTTATGTTCTTCTCTCTTAAGAAATGGAGGAGTAGGAAATAGAGGAGCAGCACTAGCAACTTCAAGTTGAAGGTTATTTTCTTCTAATTCTTCTTCTTTTTCTTCTTCTAAACTCCCTTCTTTTTCTGATTTTTCTTTTTTTACTGGTGCTAAATCCTCTTCTGCATCTACTTCTTTTTCTGGTTTAGCATCTTCTTCTTTTGATGCTTGCTCTTGGCTTCTGTTGGCAGAAAATTTTGGTGGCTGTTGCATTAAAGGAATGGATCCTGTTGAAAGGACTGCAATATCACCTACAAGTTGAGTAATTTCTTTTAAAATAGCATCATTATTTCCCAAGGAATCAAGGAACTCAGAACATGCAGCATTATATCCCAAATGTGTAGAATTTTCAAAACATGTAGGGTCACTTCTCATATATGAAAAAATTTCAGCACATGCAGCACACCTCAACTAGCATATCATCATGCACATCATCAACATACATATTATCCATTGGCAAATCAATGACATCTAACTAAGAAACCATATGCTTTTCTAAAGGATTGTTAATTGTTTGGGAAAAGATAGAATCATCAAACTCAGGAAATTCAGAATGAAGCTCATCATAGATGTCCTCAACTGATTTAGCAAGAGGTTACATCTAGTTTACACTAGTCTTAGCCTTATATTTTGCTAGTTGGGGGTCAGTTGGCTCATCAAGCAAGATCTGGCCAGGACCTTGTGTTTGCAATTGACTTAGTGAGGAAGCTAATTGTCCAATTTGAATTTCCAAGTTTTGCATTGCGACCTCTCTTCTTTGCTAAAACTGAATGGTATTAGTTTCTATTTGCTTTATCAACTCCTCCAATGTAGGCTTAGGTTAAATAGCTACTATAGGGTCTTGTTCATGCATAAATGGTTACTGATGTTGCTGATATTGACCACAATTGCTGTCATATGGCAAATGAGGCTCATAAAATTGCTGCTGCTAAAATTGGCCAAAACTATTGTCAAATTGTACATTAGAATAGGACATCCATCCAAGATCATATTCATTAGGATAAGGCTCATAGAATTGCTACTGTTGATATTGATGTTCACTAGGAAAATTGCTTGCTGCAGTAGCTTGGGGTCCATAATGATTTTCTTGAAATGCAAGACATTGGTCTACTGGATGGTCTAACCAAGAATAGATTTCACAAGGGAATGCTGGGAACTGAGATTGTTGTTGCTTTTGTCTCAACACAAGTTGCCCAACTAAGAAGGTCAGCTCCTCCAATCTATTCTCTATTCTTTGTGACAAAGCCATATATATATATTTTTCAAATTGATTAACTAGTCTTCTCTCTATCTCAGAATGAAGTTCCAAAAGATTATGCTAGGAAGAAGATCTAGTAACCAAATACTACACATACATTACGCAAACACTACTCAAAATAGGTTGAAATAATGACATAAGACTGAAAACACAATAACACAACTACAAAGGCTAAAAATCACTCAAAACAACACTAATTAACATATCCACACTTTTTTAAAAATTGGAAGACCACCACAACATGAAAACTACACCTAAGGGGAACCTAAAATTTAAATAAAAAATCTTAAAAAAAAAGAAAAAGTGGTCTAAATGATAGAATTTGGCTAAACTAGGTGGTTGCTCATAGGATACATACGAGCCTTGATCAGAATAATCACTTCTATAAGCCCACCAAATTTTAGCTTAATTAGAGACAGTGAAACCTGCAATGAGTAGTGCATCGACCAATGTAAAGGAACTGAAAATAGGGGAAATAAAAAAAGCAGCTACAGAAACAAAATGTTAGTGATGATTAGCAAATAAAAACACTCCTAATAAGATTAATAAAATCAAAATGATCCCCAACAATGGCGCCAAAATTTTCATCGATTGTCGAGGTCGTTCAAGATTAGAAATTTATAAATCGAGTTACCTAACTACTTGTAGTATATGGCAATATTGGGTTGAGCCTTTGGATCATTTGGATGATGATATCAATTAGATTAGGAGCTAGAAATAAAGGGGGGTTGGCAGTAACTACTAACAACTAACACTAACATGTAGAAACTAAAACAGAGGAAAATAAACCAACCAGCCAATGGAATTAGCTAAACTTGAGCTTAATGCATACTTAATCACTAATTAATCACTCAATTGTTGATAATCATAACAAGGATCCTTGAAATGATTAATAAGTCCTATGTAGAACTTAGACACAAACAATCCATTAAAATCTCAATGCATTGCTTGGTTTTCCTATTCTCTTCTACAAGTGATTATCAAAATCTTAATAATCATATTAACATCTAAATCAAATGAATCCATTCAACTCAGATATCATAACAAAAATAGAGAGGAAAGAAGAAGAAATGACTAGCAATTGAATGCAAAAATGACGGAACAATATCTCCACATTAATCTTCAAGTTTGTCAACCCCTTGTGTTGATTGCAACTCAGCCTTCCATGGAAGGCAGAAAATACAAAGAAAAGAAAAAGAAAACATCCTACTCTACAACTACAAGGAAACTAAACTAAAACTACTCTAAAACTCATCTAAAAACTGAACTAAAAAGCCTCAAACAAAAAGAACTTTGCTGCCAGGGAAAAGAGAAGAGAAGCTAGCTGCATGGTTGGTGAGTAGGCAATAATGGCTGGTCTCATTTTGCTTCTACCACTCCTATTACATGTGGTGTTATAGTAGACTACTGTTTCTGATTTTCTATAGACTTAATGTCCTCTAGCTGGTTAGGTGTGATCTGGTGCAAAGGATGATGCATTTGGCTCAAGATCCATGCCAATTGGGGGCCTTAAAACTTCAATTCTGTAAAGGCCCATTTTGTAGCAATTTTTCCTCTATGTTGAAGCTCATTTTTCACACCTATAATGATCCATTCAGCTCTGGAAGCCTTCATTAAAGTTGTAGCATTGTGTATTAGGTTCCATTTGGGCGTAATTTGACCTCAATTGGACTTGTATAACTTTAGTTATGGTCTAATCAATGCACAAAGGTCAGGCTACCTGAGATAGTATTCTAGTCTTGATTTTAACTCCAAATTCAGATAGCCAATTGCATGATTCAGCCTTGGAGGTCTTCATGAAATTGTATAGCTATGTCTTATATTTCCTACAAGATAAGAATCACATTAATTGGGCAAGTATAGCTTGAATTATGACCAAAATATAAAAATCGCTCAAAATGGCCAAATTATGCAGAATTTCTTCTATTGATCCAATTAACACCATACTATAAATATGCAATAACACAACTGAAAGTACGTCACTTTGGACCTTAAAATGCTAAGTGAGAGGACAATTAAATGAGTAAAATATTTTGTTATCAGTAACACATTAATAAAGAGTCTTACTCATATTACCATCAAAATAAGATCTGTGGTCAATGAACTCCAACAAGTAGAGTTTTAAACCTCATGATCTAAGTATATATTTGTAGAATTCAAGGTTGAATTCTTTAAAAGGGGAATCATGACATCAACTATTTTTGTTAAACATCTTTTAAATATATATATATGTATATTTAAATTAGCTTCTCTAATTTCTTACTTGAATGGCTTAAAGCTTTTATGTACCTTCTAAATATGTTGTCAATTTTTTTTATTTTGAAATTAAACTATGTAGTAACTCTTTTAAAAAGAAAAAGAGAGACACAGAGAGAGAAAATCTTGAAAGAGCACCTATCACTTTTCCTAAACCAGCCCTTTTCTTGGTAAAACTACATTATTTTTATGGTTGAATTAAGAGATCCATTCCTTAGTTGCTTGGGTAGAATGCATAAGCTCACCGCTGCCTTGAATCGTTTTTGTTAATGCCTAGTAAAAGAGAGGAAATTGGAAGCTACCATTTGCTATGAAGCTTAGCACCGATGGTTCCCTTTTCTTTAACATCTAGCTTTGTTCTTCTTTTCTTTTTCATTGGATAGTGGTTGGTGGGTAGTAGGGGATCGGTACTCCACTACTCTACATGACTCCATAATGGGTGGTTGTGCTTCAACCTAGTCCAAGCTACTTTTTTTTTGTCTCCAAGATTAGGTAAAATCAATCCCAAAGTTAAAATTTGATGCTCTAATTGATTTTATAGAATTTTAGGATATAAAGATGAGCAAATCTAGTCTTAATGTAACATCAGAATTTTGTGACTTGTAATGGAACAAAAATTAGAGGATTCTTTTCTACCAAATAAGCCAGATTGGGAGCATCTTCGATTCACTCAAAAGTTATAAGTACAATTAGTTAAAATATGTAATTGTAAGTTTGGAAAATTTTAGTTAGAAATGGTATATAATGAGTAGGAAATTTAGAAAATGTAGATAATGATTGTGGGATTAATTTAGTTTGGTGAAATATATCAATGTTAAAGTTCCTTGCCAAGTTGGCTCCTTACTTGGAAAGCTTAACATCCAAGAAGTGCAAGGAAATCAATATGAGTAAATAGTTAATGTTGTCTCCATTGTATTCATATAAATTGCTATCAAAAGTAGTAGCAGTAGGTAAAAAATTGATATTGCCATAAGACATTGAAAAATTGAGTTAAGATTCACTTAGAATTGTGTTGTTATAAAATTTTTAGCTTGCTGAATTCTTAAGGTAAATGACTGCGTTATGACTTAATGATCCTTGTAAATGTGAAAATGATATTGGGATTTACTTGGTATGTTAGCTGTAAATGTTTTTTGGTCCTTTGTGATTGATTTGTGACTTTACTTGATGAAGTAACCTTTTATTTTGTGTTTGATATGGAAAGATGGGGTTCTTGAACAAAGCTCTTAGGTAGACTTCACTATGTGATGATAATATGAAAACAAATGACCATTATTTGGAGTGATAAGGGGTAAAGACAATGTGATGCAAAAAAAGAAAAATATATAACTTTGTTTCATGCAAGTTACCTAAAAGAGTTTAGTTCAAGAACCTATTATCTAAAAGTGTGAAGTCCATATGCTTATATGTAAAGTAGTTAGAATAGATTTGTTATTGCTACTAAGTTATATTATTGATTTTCCTTGTCAAATATTAGAAATCACGAGTTTAAACCTAATTTGGCAACAATCCAAAAGCACATTGATCCAACAATACACATTTGCAGTTCAATTCTATGTTCTCAAAATCATAACAATGTGCTTATAGTGGTGCTGCATCATAACAAGCAGAGGAAGAATGCCTTGCTTTTGTGGCATGTCCACTTCATGCATCTAGTGGTTGCAAAATAATAAACCACTTGTATTAACATCATATCCAACATAATAAACCATCTACTACATGGCAAATACATTAATTCTTTAATCCAAATTTCTTAACAATCAAATTAATATAACATTTAATAGAATGGCAAAAAATCAATTTGCATATCACTTCAATATGGAAAAGCCAAGATACGTAATATCTAGTCTTTACATCAAACAATACATGAAAACCAAAAACATGATAGTGGAAGTAGAGCAAAGATAATAATTCTAATAATCATGTGATTTATAAGACAGTGTCAAAAGATATGTTTTTTTTATTTATTTCATGTTTTCAAATTAAGATAGGATTTTTAGTTAAAGAATGCTCATGGGCTTATAAATCATCACAGGGTGATTTGTGCCAATCACACCCCTAGATTTTGGGATGTGACAACATGAGACATTAATGGTTATGCACTTATTCATAGTAACATTCGAAATAATGCAAACTATCCAAAAATGGTGAGTGAATTGGTGGCCAATCTAATGGGAGGAAGCCCCAAGAAAAGCCTTGGTCTTGTGATGAAGGTTTGACCATGTCTATACCAGACATATCAGCTACCAGTGAAGCTCAAAGGATGAAGCCATGGTAATTCTAAAATGCATGGCCATAATAGATAATTGACACATCCTATGGGATGACGTATCTGAAGAGATATTTTGAGTGGACAAATTTTATTAGAGAAGTCCAAAATTATGTTAGATAGCATGAATCCTACTCAAAAGAGAAAACAAGAGGAGAAAGAGAAGGTCCAAGATGGATCAATTATGCACAATAATCATGTGGGTGTAATGAGCATGTTGCATCATTCATCCACAAGATTCAAGAAGAGAAGCCAAAGGAGCTATCACATTATAGTTGCATGACAAGTAGTAAAAATACCCAATGTAGTGAGCTAGAGCTATATAGTTGCATGATGGAGTAATGATAATGACTCAAAGTGTAATAGGTTAGCAGTTGCAAAACAAACTTTGCAGCAATGACCTTGGGATTCATAGTTGCACATGCATAAGTAAAGTGAAGCTTGAGCTAGAGTGGCAGATAACTCTATGCTCAATCTCTATTAAGCTGATAATGTGGGGAAGCTATCAAAAGGATGTGCTCAAAGAAAAAGTCATCAGAAGGATACACTTAAAGGAATCATCAAGTAAGTGCACTCAAACTAGGCTACGAAGGCCTAGACATTGAAGGATGTTGCTCAAGAGGTGCAAAGATGAGGCACTGATCATCAAAAAAATGGATAGGAGTGCCAAGATACTAGTGAGTGATTATAAGAATTGTGAAAGATGAGCAAGTATTAACTTCAAAGAGATAGTGAGGAAGAGTGCAAACTTAGGAGGGCTTGTGAGGTCCAAGATGCTAGACAACATTCACTCCAAAAAGGCTATGATGGCCAAGAGACCATGAGGTTTTCAATTCAAAATGGGTCAAGAGAATCTAATCGAGTGTGGAAGTGGAGTAGCAAAGTGTAATAGAATGATCAAACCCAATGTGAGTAGACTTGTAAGTAATGAATGAGACTTGCAAGTAAGCCATGTTTTGTGAGTAAGGAATGGAACTTGCAAGAAGGCAAGGCACAAGACTTGCATCAATCACATTAGTGGAATGAGACATTAGACGTTAGGACACAAGCTATAAAGGTATCACACACTTATGCTACAAGAGTAGTGGGTTGAGAACTGTGTAAGGAGAGCATGCCTACAAGCTACAAGGGAAGCAATGCAAGCACAAGTTGTAGAGGTGACAACCCAAGAGCTACAGAGGTGGTGGGACAACAAGTTGCAGTGCCGACAAATTGGAAAGCTATGGAGATAGTGGCACGTAAGTATATGTTAAGATAACAAAGTACAGTCTATAGAAATAGATCACAAAGTCTATGGAGATAGTGTAGCCTAAGACACCAAAGTTGTGGAGGCAACTAACCAAAGTTTATAGGGGAAGCAAAAATTCAATGGTGTAAGTTTAATAAGGCAAAGCCAAGATGAATTTAATAGAGGAGTTGAGGAGCAACAAACTACTAAAAATCCTGACAGCTATGTCAGGTTAAGGGTGTCACTCATTAAAGCCCCTTGAATCATGTTAGCTCAAAGAGACAAGTACAAAGGGGTTGAAGGAGTAGCTCGAGTGGTGTAAGCTAAAGACGCATATGAAGATTCGAGAAGCTAGCCAGGATAGAAGAAAATCTTCATAAAAGTTGTGTCATATTAATACGTCAATGAGGGTATTAACATTTGAAGTGAAGGAGAATGTCATAAGTTGGCCTTATGAACCAATTTAGTAGGCAAACATGCTCAATTTGGACAAAACTTGGCATAAAATCCAAATATGAAGAGAATGTCTTATGGTGTGAATTTGGGAATAAATGCACTTGCGTATTATTTTTCCATATATTTCCTATTTGTCAACATTGTATTTTGTTTCAGTGAATTTGGAAATTAAATAATAATAATAATAAACATAATACAAAAATTTGAATTTTATTTTATTTTTAGTTTTTTATCAATTTAAAAAAGTTTATATTGATAGTAATCCTATTTAGTTATGTTAGTTGTCATTTATTTTCATTTCATATATCTAAAAAATAAAGGATAAAGGATAAAAAATATAGAAAATATTTATTTTAGAATTTATCATTATTTTTTGTTTGAATAAGATTAGTACATTTTTTATTTTTATCTATTTATCACTTATTATCAGGGAGAGAGTTCATCATTTCTCAATTTGTTATCTTTTGGTTATTTTTAGAAAAGACACAAAGTTGAAAATAATTGTTATCAGGGAGAGGATTCATCATTTTTCAATTTATCTTTTATTTATTTTTTAAAAAAATACACAAGGTTGAAAATAATTATTTTCAGGGAGAAGGTTCATCATTCCACAATTAGTTATATTTTAAGTATTTTTTAGAAAGAAAAGAATGTCGAAGATAATTATCATCAGGGAGATAATTTATTATTCCCTAATTAATTAATTATTATTTTTATTTTTATTTATTATCTTCAGCATTTTGTATTAGTGGATTACGCTTAAATGCATCTAAAAAGATATAAAAAGTGTTTTCATTTTTTTAAAGATAAAGAAGTATATAATTTTTTATTTTCAATTTTTATCTATTTATCACTTTGTTTATTTTTTAATTATCTTTTAGTTTTAAGAATGATAGAGGAACACAAACAAATTTAAGATAATCAATATTTGAAGGTAATTCTCTAATTATAAATAGGGAACATGACAAAGGAGAAAGGATCACTAGAAATCATATAAAGAAGAGATATGGAGAAATTATAGAGAGAACACACACCATAAATCATACAGAAGAGATATCGAGAAATCATGAAGATGATACACTAAAAAGCATTTGAGAGAAGAGAAATCATGGACAGACTAAGAAACATTGAGAGAAAAGAAAGGAAAAGAAATGAGAGAGAAAAGAGGATTCTTCATGGGTTTAGAACGTGCTCTAACTCTTTGATTTATTTTGCAGAGGAAAAGGAATGGAATTTGGGGTCAAACCATGAGTAGTTATGACATCGCCATAAAGCAAATATCTTTAATCTATCTTAGCGGTTGCAGATTCAATCGGGCTCTCTTGAAAGTACATGCATTTTATTCCAATATTTTTTTATTAAATTGATTATTTTATTTCTAAACTTGAGTTAAGTATATCTTTTCTATTTTTTTTATGCATCTACTGATGTCTTAGCACCGAATAGTTTCACACGGGGTTATCATTTGTTACACATGGTATTTGGAAGTTGTACCTTTGATTCTGTAATTTTTTTATTTTCTTTTAAACATTTATTATTATTATTATTTTAATTTACGTTGGCTAGTAGCCTATGGTTTGAGTTGCTAAATGGTTAGACAAAAACTACGAAAACGTGTTTCAGGGGATAAATGCAAAACAACGTAGTTAGTAGGATAGAAATAGCCATGCCACGATTCTCGGCACATGACGGTATAGAAAGTCATATAAGGGTGACTTTCTATCAACTTGAATCATACAGTAAAGCTCTTAAAGCTACACAATTTTCTCTATAGAAATTTGTTAGCCTAGAATATTCTAAGCTATATACATTGATTTTAATGTTGAAAAATAATTATTATCTAACAATATGTTTCAGTATTTTTTAATCTATTTTTCAAGTTCAAATAAAGCTCAAAGGTATTTGATTCAAGAAATCTAAAGAGATTCAAGATTAGTGTTTAGGATTTATTTTAATTTTAATAGAATCTTATGTAAATAAGTTTAAACAGTGTTTGATCAAATTATTTTGAAGACAAAATTTATATCATACTTCGATCTGACATCGATGTACTAAAGAACTGTGAAAATCTTCATAGTCAAATCAAAGTCACTTTGATGTGTCGAATAAAATTTCTTACCGAAGGTTTGGAAACATGGCACTTTAATGTTGTAATCGATGTAGACTCAGCTAACAATGTATTATACATCAATTTCACTTCGATTCATTAGTGAATAATAGACCATAATCGATGTTGCATTGATTCAGAAGCTGAAAAATTATTTTTTTGTTATAGATACTTATGGCAATTATTCTGACCTAACTACCTTCCATATATAAATGCTTTTCACACAATTTTACATAACAATCAATTTCGAAAACTACTGATTAAGAGAAAAGCTT
>JANHAO010027153.1:0-10910 GCA_026873985.1 Saraca asoca | reverse complement strand
AATCTAGATTAGCATAGGAATATGTATAATCTAATTTAAGAACCTTAATGCATGTTAGAATTGGGAAATTCACATGTGCTGATATAAAGTTCTAGTTTACTAGGAAATTGTTACTACAGCATTACTAATGCAACTGGACAGAAATTGCAATTTCAAGGGATTCATTAATCTCAACTAGTTAATTCATATATTAATCCAGTTTCTTTAGTGATTCAGCACCTCTTTTCTTGAATTAGCAGTAGTATAGTTCAATATTGTTAATTTGTTATCTTCATCATCTTAGTTAGCCTAAAAAAAAGATTATTATTTGCTTGCTTGGAATTTTTACATTTTGTTTGCAAGAATTTCAATCCCTGTGGAGACGATATTCACTCACTCTATATTACTCATTTGACTGCATGCACTTGCCTATATTGAGTGATAAAACTCACGAATAGCTACGAGCCATAGTTTGATAAGCCCATAGCACTCCAATTTTGTCTTCAGGATCTATTTAATGATCTTTTTCACTGTCTCAACCTGTCCGTTGGCCTAAGGATGGTCTACTACTAAAAAACTCTTTAGAATTCCGAGATTATTGTAAAATTTAATGAACTGCTTGGTGGTGAATTGAGTCTTATTATCGGTCACTATTTGTTGAGGGACACTAAATCGGCAAATAATGTTATTCCAGATGAATTTCTCAATCTAAAAGGAAGAAATTTGGGTCAGCTCTTTTGCTTCTGCCCATTTAGTGAAATAATCCATAACTACTATTGTGTATTTGTAGTTTCTATAACCTATAGGGAGAGGTCCTATTAGATCAATCCCCATATTGTGAAGGGCCAAGGGCTGACCATTTGTCAGAGGCAAGCTGGAGGAGCTTGAGGAACTTTGGCAAACTTTTGGCACTTATCACATTGTTTGACAAGGTTGATTATGTCTTATTTCATGGTTGGCCAGAAGAAACCTTGCCAGAGTACTTTTTGAGCCAGTGACAGCCCCCCAACATGGTTTCCATAGTGTCCAGCATGAATTTCCTCCAAGACGACATCATAGTCGGGAATATCGATGCACCTGAGAAGTGGAGCCGAGAAACCCCTTCTATAGAGCATACCATCAATGATGTAATATTTAGTAGCTTGGGACCATGTGCGACGTACTTTTAATCTATCTTCCGAGAGTTCATCATCCCATAGGTGCTTCAAGATAGGACTCATCCATGAGCCATATGCCACAATGGTTGTCATTATGGCATCTCTCTGCTCGATGCTCGAAGATGGAAGAGTTTCCACTGATATTGCACTTGAAAAGTTTATGTCCCTTGCTGTGGCCAAGTGAGCTAATGCATCTACAAGTGTGTTTCAAGCTTGGGGGATCTAGCTAATCTCATACCTTCAAAATTTGTTAAGCAACTCTTGAGTCCTTTGAAGGTAAGCAGCCATTTTTGTTCCCTTTGCCTAATATTCCCTTTTCACATGACAAATGACAAGTTGAGAGTCACTAAAGATCTTCAAATTTTCAGCTCATACCTCCTTTGCCAGACGGAGTCTTGCAAGCAATGCTTCATATTCTGCTTCATTATTAGTAGCTTAGAATTCAAACCTTAAAGCACAGAAGATTTTATGCCCTACTTCTGCCTTCTTCTTACATGAGGACCCATCTATATAGAGCTCCCACCATGGTCCTTTTGAAGTTTCCACCTATTCCCTGGCAAGTTTGATAAATTCTGCTATAAAGTCAGCTAGGGCTTGTCCCTTAATCGCCAATCTTTGTTTGCAATGGATGTCAAATTGAGCAAGTTCAATTACCCACTTGAGCAAACAACCTAAGGCATCCATCTTCTAGAGAGTCTTCCTTAATGGATACTAAGTAGGCACCTTAATGGTATGGGCCTGAAAGTAAGGTTACAGTTTTCTAGGTGCGATAACAAGATAGTAAACAAGCTTCTATATAGAAGTATAGTTTTCTTTTACATTTAGCAACCTCTTGCTCATGTAGTACACTAGGAGTTGCACTCCGCTTTCCTCTCAGACAAGGGCTGCACTAATAGCATGTTGAGATACTCCCAAGTAAAAAATAAGCTTCTCACTTTCTTACAGTTTGGATAACAATGGAGCTCAATGATAACAAAATATTTGAAACATTTATTTGTCCTCTCACTTAGCATTTTAAGGTCTAAAAATGACTTATCTCAGCTGTGTTAGTGTGTATATATGATTTTATGTCAATTGGATTCATTTTATAAAATTATGCATAATGGGCCATTTTGATAAGTTTTTGTATTCTAGCTATATCTCAAGCTAAACTTATTCAATTGATGTGATTCTTATCTTTTAGGAAAGCTAAGAGATAGATCTAAAACTTTCATGTGGACTACAAAAGTTGAATCATACAATTGCCCATCAAAAATTGGAGCTCAAGTCAGAATCAGAATATTATCTGAGCACTATCTTGGGTAGCTGACCTCTATGCATTCAATTGATCATAACTAAAGCTATAGAGGTCCAATTAAGGTGAAATAAATCCCAAATGAAATCTGAGACATAAAGCCACATTTCCTATGAAGACTTCCAGACTTGAAAACATCAAATTGGGCATCAAAATGGAGCTGCAATTCGTGATAGAAATGCTGATAGAATGGGCTCTGTAGAATTAGATCTTTAAGGCCCCAATTGGCATGGATCCTAAACCCATTGCACCATCTCTTGATCCAACTTGCACTCAGCTAGCTGGAGACCTGAAAAAGAGCAGGAAAAGTAGAGAAAGTAGTCTACATTGAGCTCCACACACAATAGCAATGGCAGAAGCAACTAACTACATCTGCCTACTCACCTAACAGCAAACTAGTTCTCCTTTTTCCTGGGTAGAAACTCTTTTTTGTTAAGTCTTTTTGCTTCAGTTTTTTGCAATGTATTGTAGTGTAGTTTTAGTTTAGTTCCTAGTAGCTTAGGTTAGCTCTTTTTTCTTTCTTTTTCTTTGTGTTTTTTGGCCTCTATGGAAGGCTGAACCTGTAAATAGCACAAGGGATTAATAAAGCTTGAAGATTTATGTTTAGATCTTATTCTTCCATTCTACATTCAATTGCTGGTTAGTTATTTCCTATTTCCTCTCTATTTTGCAGTGAATATCTAAGTTTAATGGCTTCATTTGATTTAGATATTAAATTATTGTTGCTTAATGATCTACTATAGTCGGAGGATAGGAAAACTCTTTTGATGTGTTGTTTACTTGATTAAATCTTGACTACTTAGGAGGGATTCATAAATCATTCCAAGGCTTCTTGTTATAGTTTTCATCAATTGAATGAATCATAAGTGATCAAGGATGTATTAATCTCAAGCTAGTTAATTTCCTTGGGCTGGTTGCTTGTTATTTCTTGTGTTTTTGATTTTGTTTTGTTAGTGTAACTTAGGATTTAGTTTCTGCCAATCCCTTCCAATTTACATCTCCTAATCTGGTTGATAATATCTACAAATGATCTTTGGGTTTGACTCAATATTGCTCTATGCTACAAGTAGAGTGGTGCAATCTAGTTTTATAAATTTCTAATTTGATCGACCTTGATAAACTGTAATCACTCGACCCATGTACTCTTTTAAGGGCATAAAGGTAGCTTCACACTCTTCAATCCATTCAAAGCTATTTACTTTCCTCAAGATGTCGAAGAATAGTAGACATCTATCTATTGCCTTCGAGATGAATATGCTAAGTGTCGTGACCTGGTCAGTTAGGCTCTGAACATCTTTGATCTTGGTCGGTGATCTCATATAAATGAGTGCTTTAATTTTCTTAAAGTTTGCCTCTATTCCCTTGTCATTAACCATGAACCTAAGAAATTTTCCTGAGGCTACTCCAAACGCACACTTAAGCGGATTCAATTTCATCCGATATTTCCTTAGGATCTGGAACATTTCATCTAGATCCTTTATATGATTCGTGACTCGTCTAGACTTTACAAGCATATCACCCACATAGACCTCTATAGTCTTTTCAATTTGATTTTTGAACATCATGTTGACCAGCCATTGGTAGGTTGCTCCTATATTTTTTAGCCTGAAAGGCATCACCTTATAGCAGTATATGTGTTCCTCATCTTGAGGCTCCATGGGTATCTGGTTATACTCGAAGTATGCATCCATAAAACTAAGGAGCTAATTCCTGGCCATCACATCAACGAGCTAATCAATCCTTTACAAGGGCAAGCTATCCTTTAGGTATGCCTTGTTAAGGTCTGTAAAGTTGATGCATGTCCTCCACTTTCCATTCTTCTTTTTCACTAAGATAGGGTTAGCTACCCAGACTAGGTAGTAAGCCTCCCAGATGAATTTATTAGCCAGCAGTTTGTCTACTTCTTCCTTTAGGGGGTTAGAGTGCTCAGTGGTTAGTAGTCTCCTTTTCTAAAGGACCGGCTAATGGTGAGGATCAATATTCAACTTATGTAAAATAATTTTGGGGTCAATCCCCACCATATCCTTATGATTCCAAGCAAAGACATCCAAGTTTGCTTTGAGGAAATCAGCCAGCTAGACCTTTATGTCGAGGGGTAGGTTCTTTCCAAGCTTGAGGCACTTCTCGTCATCTACCTCACTGACCCTTATCTCTTCGAGTTCTTCTATTGTTCTGGTCTCCCTGTCTACTTCCAGGTCATGGCGGTCGAGATTGTGACTGATCCTAGCTAGGCTTGGAGCTCGGGGTTCTTCATTAGATACCACATCAACTCTTTTCCCTTTCTCTCCGAGCTTGACAGCATCCTCATAACATCATTGGGTTGTGTACTACTCACTTCGTATGCACCCAACTCCATTCAAGGTTAGGAATCACACTATCAATGTTCTAGTAGATATGACCAGATCCAAATCATTCATCACTGGTCGTCCCAGCATTATGTTGTAAGCCAAAGGGCAATCTATAACTAAGAAGTCAGCTAAAACTGTGGACTGACGGTTCTTGTCTCTTAGAGTGATAAGAAGTTGGACTTACCCTACGGGAAATATCGCATCACCATTGAAGTTGAAAAGAGGTTCGAGCGAAGGTTTGAGATCATTCCAACTCAATCCCATCTGTTCAAAGCACCTTTTGTACATGACATTGACTGAGCTGTTGATATCCAACATGATCCTTCTCACCTCAATGTTGCTAACCTTGGCTCTAATGACAAGAGCATCATTATGAAGGGACTGGATTCCCCATGCATCATCATCTACAAAGGTGATGCATTCCAAAATAGCCCTGGCTTTCTTAGCGGGACTATCAGACTCACAACCCCCAGATAAGACATAGCTCATATTTCATACATACCATTCACACAAGTTGTGCTAGGTTCCCACAATGTGCGGCCCTCTATGGATCATGAAAATGGTTCTAACCACTATTGTTTGCTCCTATTTAGCATTCTGGGAAGGCTGCAATATCTGTTGCTGAGGGCGTTAACCCACAGTCGTACCATATAATCTTTCAAACAACCTCTCTTGATCAGGTCCTCGATTGCATCTTTGAGTGACTTGCATTCAGAGGTAGTGTGCCCAATGTTGTTATGGTAGGCACAAAACCTGTTGGCGTCCCTATACTTTGAAGGGGTTAGCAGGGGCCTAGGTCGCCTGAAATTCTCTTTGTGCTTTTTTGTGGCATATATCCTCTCTAAAGTATCAAACAGAATACTATAATTATCATGGTGACCTCAGGGTTCAGGTTACTTTATCCTAGCTTTCTTAGTACGTTGAGCACCTACATCATTAGTTTAGCCCATTCTGCGCTTATAGTGGTTGTTCCTTCTCTCGTTCTAGCCAGAAGTAGAGCCACTCGCTTTGCCCTTCTATCTAGACTTTTTTTGGATCGTAAGTTTACTCCCATCGGACTTCTGTAACGGCCTGCTCATAGAATTCCCCCAAGCTTTTTACCAGGGATTTGTATATATTTTCATATAGCTTCCCGTCTCTACGAAGTCCCACTAAAATTGCTATTAGAATGCTGTCGTCGGAGGGATTCTCCACATTGCTAACCTTACACCAAAATCTTATGATGTAGTCCTTTAATGATTCATTCTTTTGTTGGAAAATTGTGGCCAGATGGCAAGATCGTGCGAGCTACTTCTTGAGGGCTCCATATTGGTCGATAAATTTATTCTAGCATTCCTCCCAACTACTGATGCTGCAAGCTGGAAGACTTTTGAATCATGCTCGTGGCACATCCCTGAGAGTAGCTGAAAAAACTCGGCACTTAACTAGGAGATTGATGGTTTAAAGGTCCATCTGGATGTTGAAAGCATCCAAATAGTCATACAAGTCACTTCTTCCATTATAAGGCAAGATGGTAGGAACCTTAAATTAGTGGGAGAGAGGTTTTGTCTCGATTTCTTTGGAAAGCAGGGTTCTCCCTTCATAACAACCTAATCGGTCCTGAGTCAAAGGACATGTCTCCAACCATTGCACCTTTTGCATCAGCTTTTCAATCATTAGATCTTGAACTTCAGATCGTTGATTCCTACCACTATCATGGCTAACCTTCAAGCCTTCGATACGGTGCGAGTTCCTAGGTCACTGATTTCCATCGTGCTTGTGAGCTCATCATCCTTCCATTTTAGGTCACGAGTTGGAAGAGTGATTTGAATCTGCCCATTAGGCTCCTTCTCTAGTCGATTTCTCCTTTTGTGCCGGTATCTCTCCCTATGGCTCCCAGACCATTTCCATGACTAAGGCAACTTTGCCCTATTTTTGTGCTCTTTGGGTGTGTGCCTGAGCCAATGCCTCGATTGCATCAGCAAGCCTCTTGACCATACTCTTGAGCATTTCTTGGTGTTGACATAGAGCCAGTATGCCATTAGCCTCCAGAAGGATGGAGGAAGTACTAGCCAGGACTGGGTTTTTGTCTCCAGGCATGTTTTGTTGTTACCCTCCACGGCTGCCTAGTTAGTTAGCGGTAGCGTCAGAACTCCTAGTTACTCTTCCTCTAGTAGTCATGATCGATCAGTGAGTAAACAAGAAAGTAGTCTAGTCCTACCAGATGTGCCAAAATGTTAACGGTCAACTTTGGTAATCGGTTAACTGAGGATTCTGAGAACCAAACTACTGTTAAGAGTGCAAAGAATGTAAGAGGATGGCAAGAGATTCAGAGAAAGAGCAAAGAGAACACAGAGAGTTTTATTATGATTCAGCTAAAATCAAGATGATCCCTATGTCTACAGTGGTTATATTGGCTTTCAGTGGTTGTTTCACTACATAGTCATGCAGAGCAATAGTACATATATCTATGACTATTTCTGTAGAGTTTCTATATGTATTTTCTTTATATCCTGACATAATGACTCTTCTCCCTATTTATAGGCAAATAGAGGGTTATAAATGTAATTTGATAAACTGTAAAAACTATCATTACCGTCGTAGTGAGCAATAAATACTTGGCATTGGGCAATAAATGTAGGGCAAATCATTGCTAATTTTTAGGGACTAATTTGTTAGTCGGAAGTTTGATCCAGGCTATTGATTGGGCATTCTGCAATACGACTGGAATGGAGCTCGCTAGGCGTTCTACTCTCTCCCAACGACCTAAGCTCATACTGAGGCAAGCTACCACCTGGCTTCCGCGCCCTCACTCCAAAGGTCATGGGCCTCTTTTTACTAGATCGGCCTGTGGAACCATTAACTAGCCTATTGGATCTTTGCCAGCCCAGTTCACTTGGTTCTAAAGAACACACATAACAATTATGAATTATATTTAGGATATAGGTCATTCTACTGTTATTATAAAGAATTTGAGATGTCATTCTAATTACAACTCTACTGATATTAGTTAGGTTCCTTTTATGCAGGATTAAGTGAAGTTTAATATTGATGGTGCTGCAAGGTCCACCCTATTCATATCGTACTGTGGTAAACTTGTTTGAAATGAAGGTGGAGCTTGGCTGAATGATTTTGTCAAGAATTTGAGAAGTTGTCATTCTTTTATTATTAAAATATGGGGTGCTTTAGAAGCTCTCAAGTTAGTCTAAAATATAGGTTATAAAACGATTATCTTAGAATCAGATTCTAAGGCTTTAGTGAAAGCTCTTGTTAATAATAATGTTTCTAATCTAAAGTTACAGCCCTTACTTGGCCAATATTGAAGAATGCTTTCTTAGGGTTAACAAATTAGGATCATTCATACCTATAGAGAAGGAAATCAATGTGTAAATTGACTTGTTTCGTTTAGCCTCTCATGGGAATTAGTCTTATTATCTTCAATATTTCTCCTCTTAGGATTAATTTTTTATTGTTAGTTGATGTGATTAAGGTTTCTACTCCTCGTAAAGTTCGTTTGTAGTTTGTTTCTTTCTTTGAACATTTAACCCCTTTCTTTTACCAAAAAAAAGTTTCCTTAAAGTATTCTAGTTAATAATATTGTTATATTTTTATAGGAAAAATGTAAAATATCCTTTTAACTTTTGGGTGATTAGATATTGCCCTTATCAACTTTGAAAATTTAAATATAAAATTTGAAATTAACACATATCATCTACTTAATTAACTATTTGTTAAATTATATGATTTTTTAAAATACTTTTTAAGTAAAAATTACATTATTACTGTATGTTAGTTTATCACGTCATTTTTTCACATAAATTTTTAATTATATAATTAATAGAAATTAAATTAGATATATAGAATTTTAATTAAACCAACATATAATAATATAATAATTCTTGCGTAAAATATTTATGAAAAAAATTATGTAATTTATAAAATGATTATTCAACTAAATGATGAGTGTTAATACCAAGTTTTGTATAATTTAAGATATTGATTTTTAAGTTTTCAAAATTAGTGAGAATAAAATTTAATCACTTCAAAGTTAAAAGTGTTTTACATTTTTTCCTTTTATATATATTTGTTGATGATAAAATCTGATTTAGTGAATCTAAATTTTAGTCAATCCAAACAGTTCTTTAACACCCCAAACTGTAAGATGATGATACTAACTATAATAGAAAAAAGAGTGAGAAAGAGGAAGAATAAAGAACATAGAAGCTTTTATCGTGGTTCGGCTAAGCTGGTTTAGCCCCTATGTCCACGGTGGATTGTATTAGTTTAGTATGGTGGTTTCTCTATGCTATGCAATATAGTTACAATATCAGTGCTTTCTCACTTTACAAATGCTCTCTCACTATTCCGACTGAGTGTCTATATGTAATTGTTCTTACTTACTTATAATAATATATCCTTTCCCTATTTATAGAAGCTAGGAGGGTTACAAATGTAATTTGACAAATAGCAAAATGATTATTTTCACCGTCATGGGCAATAAATGCTTGGCATTTTACTGTCAAATTTTGGAGGCTGATGTATCGATTTTGAGGGTTGACTTGTCGATTGGGAGAATGTGCCTTTGGGTGCTAACTAGACCCTAGCGTTCCACACATGATCCTTGAGACAGCTCTCTGAATAATCTGAACTTACATTGGGTGACCTGCTGGCTATGTTGGTAGGCTTAGCATGCTGGTCCAGACTGACTCCCCGGAAGATAACTGGGCTCAAATGCTTCGCTTGGCGAGATGGAATTCGTCCTAGGCGAGTTAAGACTTGATCTTGTTTTATGTCCCAAGCTCGCAAATAGCAAGCCAATGTCTCCATTATGCGACCTCCGATGTTAGGTGATTTGAGCCCTTTCTAACTAGACCCGACCTCTTGTTGGGCTTTGACCAGCCTATTTTGCACTATCCGAAAAATATTTATAATAATATTCAATACATTTTCATAAATTTATAAAAATTATGAACTTTGTTTAAAAAATATATGCGTTAAAAAATTATAATTTTACCCGGTGTTTATATGTTACAAATATAAGCTTTTGTAATTCTTTTGACAAAAATTTTATAATCTTATTAAACATTATACTTACAAAAATATTTAAAAATTTAAGGAAAAAATATACTTTACCTACCTGAAATATAAGTCGAGTTTAATTTATTCCTCTATATAAGTCGAGTTTAATTTATTCCTCTATAATTTAAAGTGTTAAAAAAAGTCTATCTATGATTTGTACTATCAAAGTTTTATTCACCTGTATAATTTTTTTCGTCCAAAACTTATAAAACTATCACATACTTTAAACTTTTGTGAATTATAATTTTATTAATTTGTTTACCTCTTATTTACATCGTTAAACTCTTTATTTAAATGTTATATGACAATTTCAATTTTTTATGAAAGATTATATAAATAGATAAAATATTAATAATATAATTTATAAATTGACTCTTCTTGACACGATAGATAAATCAAACTTGATTTATATCATATGTGAATAATGTGTACCTTTACCCAATTTAAAAAATATAATCAATGTATATATGGTGGAATATTCTCCTTCGTAATAATGTAATGTACCCAAAAACGAAAACAAAAGTAAGAAATTTCTTAAAAGGAGGCGACTGCAATATACAAAAATAAATAGGAATCTATTCTGAAGGGAAAATCTTCTACGTGACGGTCACAGTGAGACAACCTAACCGACACCCCACCGAAGCAAAGGTCTCAACGGAGCAGATTGAGACTCTCTCATTCCCTGTCCACTGAGGAAGCGGCCAATGGACAGACTAAGTTCAATCGCTGTCTATTGAAGATTTTAAGCATGCCGGCACCTGGAGGCTCAGTGCTCCACATAACACATCAACAAGAAACTTGAATTCCCACTTGAAAATTTTTAATACCAGTCAGAAATAGTAGCTAAAAGTTCAATTTCGCATTGACCCTTTTCAATCCTTTAGCCATTTCTTCCATTTTTGAAGTCAGCTAAGGATGGGTTGTGCTGGATCATCTCAGGCCAAAACCGACGGTGAAGATTCTTGCTACTTGTTCTTTGTCTGAATTTCTTTGTTTTCAATTATGGGTGTGCTTGATTATGGCTCACTGGGTTTGCTTCTTCAATTTCAGTTTCACCAATGTCTGACCTCCAAG
>JANHAO010027152.1:0-10910 GCA_026873985.1 Saraca asoca | reverse complement strand
GGTGTATACAATTCCCCAACGGGATAAGGGCAAGATCGAATTCGTTTCCGCTATATAAATTTCACACCACGTTTTTACCTTACCTATTTGGGACCTATATTTGAGTTTAGTTTGATATCTTGCACAAAGACTGACACTTATCATTATATCTAGTCTGCTTACTGTCAAATATAGTAGGCTTCCTATCATACCTCTAAACAAAGTAGCATCAACATTCTTACCATTTAAATTAGAATCCAGTTTAAGTGATGGATTCATTGGCGTACTAATTGGTTTGCAATTGTCAAACTTAAACCTTTTAAGTAATTCTACTATATATTTGGTTTGATTTAAGAAAGTTTCATTGGTACATTGCTTGATTTGTAGTCCAAGAAAGAAGGTCAATTCTCCAATCATTGACATCTCAAGCTCACTTTGCATCAACTTGGAAAATTTTCTACACAAGGAATCATTAGTAGAGCCAAAGATAATATCATTAACATATACTTGAACAAGTAATATATCTTTTCCTTTTTCATTTATGAAAAGTGTATGTCTACTTTACCTCTTTTAAAGCCTTTTTGAATCAAAAATTTACTTGATACCATATAAGGCTTTTTGAAGTTTATAGACATGATTTGGATAGAGGTGATCTTCGAACCCAGGGGGTTGTTGAACATACACCTTTTGCAATATGTAATCATTCAAAAATGCACTTTTCACATCCATTTAATATAGTTTAAAATTTCTTGAATAGGCAAATGCTAATAACATTCTTATGGCCCTAATCTAGCAATAGGTGCAAAAGTTTCATCATAATCAATGCCTTCCTCTTGATTATATCCTTTTGCAACTAAACAAGCTTTATTTCTAAAAATTACACCATTTTCATCTAATTTATTCCTAAAAACTCAACATGTACCTATAATGGTATGATCATTTGGTTTTGGCACAAGAATCCAAACTTCATTTCTTTTAAATTAATTTGACTCTTCATGCATTGCCATAACCCAATTATCATCCATTAAAGCTTCTTTTATGTTTTTAGGTTCAAATTGAGATACAAATGCTAAGTGATTGCATAAGTTTCTTAAGTTGCTATGTGTTACCATTTATGTAGCTTCTCCAATGATATGATCTCCTGGATGGCTTTGCATAAATTCCATTGCTTTTAAGGTGTGCAGAGGTCTGAAGTGTCAAATGCTCCAGTTTCATCTTTCTTCTCTTTTGGATCTACATTTGTTGTCTTTGATTCATCTTCTTGCTATTTTGAATTTGAATCAGAGAATAATCAATTTTCTTGATCATCCTCTTCTTTAAACCTCTCTTCAAAGTCCTTTTATTAAAGATATAAAAGGCTTTGCTAGATGAAGAATAACCAATGAATATGGCTTCATCAGATTTAGCATTAAACTTGTCTAAATTATCTTTGCCAGTATTGTGAACAAAACATTTACATCCAAAAACATGAAAATGTGATACATTTGGTTTCGTTCCAAACTAGAGTTCACAGGGGTTTTATTTAAAATAGGTCTAATTAGAACTCTATTCATTACATAGCATGCAATGTTTATTGCATCAACCCAAAAAGATTTAGCAAGGGGGCATTCAATTAAAATGGTTCTAGCAATCTCTTCTAAGCATTTATTTTTCCTCTCAACTATACCATTTTGTCGAAGGGTTCCAGGTGCTGAGAAGTTATAGTTTATACCATTTACCTCACAAAAACCAGCAAAATCTTTGTTTTCAAACTCACCTCCATGATCACTTCTTATATTTATAATGAAGTACCTTTTTATTTTGAATCACATTTGCTAGCTTTTTAAAGGCTTCAAATGTGAGATTTTTATGAGATAAAAATAGGGGTCCATATGAATCTTGATTAGTCATTTATAATCACTAAAGTATAGAAGTTTCCTCCATAACTTCTAATTCTGGATGGACCAATCAAATCCACGTGAAGTAGAACCAAACGTTTTGAAGTTGAAATAATATTTTTTTAACTTAAAAAAAGATTTTACTTGTTTCCCTTTCTGGCATGCATCACAAATTTTGTCTTTGATGTAGTGTAATTTTGGCAATCCTAGCACTAGATCTTTCTTGGAAAGTTTTCCAATGAGATCCATGCTAGTATGTGCAAGTCTTTTGTGCCAAACTTATGAATCCTCATTAAAACTAACCAAATATGTGGAGTCTAAATTTAATTTAGAATTTAGATTTATCATATATATATATACATCCTACAAGCTTAACTTGTTTGTCATTGTCATTTATGACAAGGCATTTGTTTGAATTGAAAATTACTTGATTTCCCTTGTCACAAAACTAACTAATGCCCAACAAATTATGCCTTAGGCCTTCAACAAACAACACATCATCAATATAACAATTTGGTAACTTACCAACCTTACCTATAACTATCACCTTTCCTTTAGCATTATCTCCAAAATTTACTTTACCTCTTGTTATTGGTGTGAGAGAGATAAATTTGTCTTTGTTCCTAGTCATGTGGCATGAACAACCACTGTCCAAGAACCATATATTGCTCCTTTATCTTCCACAAACCTACAAATCATCAATTATACTTGCATTTGTGGTGCCTAGTAAGCCTCGGGTCCAATTTTATTAGCGAACATAAGCAAATTTCTATTGGAGGTAGATACTTTAGGTAACCAAACCAATTTTTCATTTAGTTTCAACACATATCTTCCATTTCTATATGGACAGTGTCTAATATGATGTCCCTTCTGATTGCAGTAAAAACAAGTCATGTAATTAAAGTTTCTTTTTAACTTAAAAGTCTGAGATCTTTTATTAGATCTCCTCTTGCTTTGCTGTCTATATCCCAAACCAGTCTTATTTTGAAAAGTTGTTTGATTCTGCAACATATTATTCAATCTCATCTTACTATTTGTAAAACCATGTAAGGCTTTGGTCAATGTGCCTATTTTGGATATGTAGATTTCACATTGATCACACACTTTACTTTCACTTAATACTTTTTTAGCAAAATCATACAAGTCATTTTCTCATTTTCAATATGCTGAATTTTCTTAAGTAAGGTTTCTTTTTCTGCTTTAGCATGCTTTAAATCTTTCTTAGCCTTTGTCAATACACCATACAACTTTTCATATAGATCATCAGTTTCATCATCACTGTTATCATTATCACTAGAATTAAATTCATCATCACTAGAGTAGAAAAAAGATTCAAATAACTCATGGTCTTCATCTTCTTGAGCCATGAGGCATAGCAGTGCTTCTTCTTCTATTTCTTCTTTTTCTTCTCTAAAACAAGCTTGTTCATCATCCCAAATAGCTAGATTTCCTTTTTCAAAAGATGGCTTTCTTTTTTTTCTTTCATTCTCTAGTTGTCTCTTCAAGAATACAGGGCAATCCAACTTAAAGTGATCAAGCTTCTTGCATTCAAAGCATGTGGAAGTATAAGAAGAACTCTCTTGTTCATTCTTGTTTTAATTCTTTCTTTGAGGAGCAGCCTTTGTCTTTTCTTTTTATTCTTTTCTCTAAGCAATTTCTATAACTTTTTGCTTAATAGGGCCATTTGATCTTTTCCATTGACCTTTTAATCACTATCTGATTTTTTATCATCAAATTCAAATGACTTTGTAGCCTTAAGTGCCAAGGTTCTCTTCTTTTTGTCATCACCATTTTTTTTTATATCTTTTCAGCTTTAGCTCTAGCTCATGCTCTTCCAAATTTTCATAGAGCTCTTGAATGGTAAGCATTGCTATCTTAAGTGATTCCTTGATGGCTGTCACCTTAGGTTGCCATTTTTCAGTTAGATACCTCAGAATTTTGTGTACTAAATCTACATCATCAAATGTTCTATGAAGAAGCATAAGATGATTAGTGATAATAATAAACCTTTGGATAAGGTCCTTGATAGATTCATCTTCTTCTATTTTGAACATTTCAAATTGAGAAACTAATACATGATTTTAGATGCTTTAACTTGTATTGTGTCAGCATGTGTTACTTCTAATGTATCCTATATTTGTTTAGCTATAGTATAGTTAGATATTCTTTCATATTCATAAGGAGAAAGTGAGTTAGAGATGATCCACTTGACTTTAGAGGCTAGGAGGTGTCTCCTCCTTTCCTCTTTAGTCCAAGGGGATTTTGGTTTAGGTTTTACAATCCCATTAATCAAGGTTTGTGGTGGATCATATCCATCCTTAACAATTTTCCACATGTCTATATTAGTGGCTTCAATAAAATCTTTAATTTCCTGCTTCTAATAGGTATAGTGATGTCCATTAAAACTAGGGGGCTTGTTCAAGGGAGGACATTCAAGTAAAAGCGTAAAAATAGAATCCATAATCTCTTTGAAAATAAAATGGTATCAAGAGCCAAAGCTTTGATACCAATTATTGGTCCCCAAAACAATGATCTTTCCCTTTAATTTTAAAAACAAGTACTCTTTTAGATTTAGATTGGATTCTAGTTTGTTTTAATAACAATAGTGGAAGCCTTTGAAGGAAAATAATTAGAGTATAGTTATTGAACAGCAAAGATGTAATTGGAGTCACCGATAAGATGTAATGTAGAATTTAATGTTAGATTAATCAATTAAACCAGAACAATAGTTAAACTAGAATTACAATGTAGAAAGGTAATTGCAGAAAAATAAATGTAAAAATAGTAAAAAACAGTAAAGAACATAGGATTTTTAAAGTGGTTTAACTTCAATTGAAATCGCAATTGAAGTCTACATCCATTGGATATTTCTCAACCGAATAGTCACTTTTTATTAACAATTATAAGAATTAACCGGACTCCTGAACACCAGTTTATATACAAGATTTTAACTGGGCACTTGCTAACCTATAGATACAAATCACTCTACATCTTCAATTAATTATGATCAACCTCACAACTAAAGAAGATGCAAAGGGAAGATTAACCTCTTCCTTTATATCTCAGAATTTTATTAACCTAGAAATCTAAAAACTGAATCAAGAATAGAAAAGTTAGGAATACAATACCAAATTGAAATGTAAAACTCAATTAACTAGTGTGTGTTTTCCACATATTTGATCCAAGATCTTCAACTAAATGATATTTGAAGAAGTAGAGGTAGATCAGTTTTAACTTTGGTTTTTCTCTAATTTTGCACTTGAAAATATGAAAAACTATTATGTTTGAAATGAGGCCGAAGGCTATATATAGTGTGATAACCGACATTTAAAAAATAACTAACTTTTGAACTGTGAATCGATTCAAAGCAGTTATCAACTAATTAATCGATTTGTGTATGAATATTGTCAAGAACTTCATAACCGAATCGATATGTGAATCGATTCATATTATTATGTAAAGAATCGATTCATGAAAATTCCTAACCTTCAATGAAAACATTTTTAAAACAATTGTTCATGAATTAATTGATGAATTAATTCAAATGCATTGCACAAGATTTTCAATATGAATTAATTCGTGAATTAACTCACATAGTAAAAAATAATTTTTATAAAAGTTTCACTTGTGCAATAATATTTGAAAACTTTGTTAGAAGATATTTGATTTTGAGCTTTCTACCTAAATTTATCTATTTTAAGAAACTCATTTAGATCAAATTGAATAAGAACACACTTATAAAAGATCCTAATAAAAACAATAAAAGTACTATGACTATAGTGGATCTTTTGAATGTCACTTGATCAAATTTAAATCTATAAAATTAGTAAACACTAAAAACATATAGTTAGATCATGACATTAATCAAAATCATTTTTCAACATCAAAATAGAAGAAAGCATGATAGCCAGGCTAACAAAAATGTCAACTTTTATTTCAAATATAGGTAATTTGAAATAAAATCAAATAAAAAATGGGTAAACTACAATTTTGCATAAAATGAAAGCACCAAATATAATAAAATCCCCCCCCCCAAGGGATCAAACTATCAGATAATGGAGGCAGCATGTGGTTGGATTTTCTTGTACATCCTTGGTGGGCCAACCAAATGTCATGGCTAGAATTGTATTTCATGACATTTTTTTTTACCCAAAAAGAAACTTTTATAAATAAGGAAAAGAAAACAAGAGAAAAGGCAATCACAAATCACAAAGTAGGGAATTATAATTTAAAAAATCAAATCATATGAAATTATGAATTATAACTTATGAACAGACCAATCAGGAACTTTCAAGCAGATCATAATTTATGAAAATCACAATCACATCTAAACATTGAAGAAACAAAAAAGGGATGAAAGAATTGAAGGAATTACCTTAATGGCAAATTCAGGGATACCTAGCACTTCGGACTTGCAGGTTATGGTCTCACAATACTTAGGGGGGATTCTAGGCTTGCTCAAACTCATCCTTTAATTGTGAAGTACTCTAAGAATTTGGTAGGAGCTAATGAGACAGAGGACCAACAAAGAACAACAAACTTAACTCTACTAGGGTATTGATCGAGATCAGATAGGAGAGATGAAGAATGATTGATGGAGAGGCTATTTAATCTGGGTTAATGGTGGATTGAAATTAGCAAATGCAAATCATCGATTGATTCTGATTAAGATTGGTTAGAACTTTCAAAATCGAGTCTAACCACGATCCAAAAATTTGTCAAATTTTTTTTTTTCATTCCAAACCATTACACAATATTTATTGACCCTAATAGATATTTTTTAGATAGTTTCAATCAAATAGTTTCAATCAATTAGGGTCAATTTTAAAATTATTGATCACCCTTAGTATTCTCAATGAAACATCTTTATCTAAGATGTAAATTATAATTTGCGTTACTATAATTTTACTAGACCAACTGACTAGTCATCATAAACTTAATTACAATTCTCACATTACTAATGTACAATGTTGATTTACATGTCAATTCAGACCTAATAATATAATTACACTTTAATTAACCTATTTTATAATATTATTATGACATTTTAGTAATTTAATAGAATATAAAATTAAATTATAGTAGTCTAATATAAAAATTTCTAACAAATAGATCTTTGAAAAGAATGTTTCGTGCTACAAAAACCGAAAATTTTCATCCCCAACTATGTACACTTGTCACATCAAGGATATGAAAAATAGGTGAACTCAAATGGCAACCTATTAAAACGACTAACAAAATTATCCTACGATGATGGCATTTTCTTCTGCGACAGCCGTCTTCTTGTCTCCATGATGGCCTGGGATCTCCTTCTGGATATCTCTTTAATTGCCTCCTGATACTGATGTTCAATCATTTCTAATTCTAGTCTCAGCTCATCCTCCGGATCAGACAAGGAAAGATTGTTCGAACTAGAAAAGCTCAGCATCGCATTACTTCCCATGTCTGAAACCTTGCTCCAATAATCAGATGATGCCCCAATTTCAGATGCAAATGAGGATCGACTCCCATTATTGACTCTGGGTAAGAAGTCTGCAAAACCTGACTCAGTAGACAAGAATGAAGCTACAGAAAGCTTCCTATCATTAAATTCAGAAGTCACAGAAACATAAGACATCTCAGAACACACATCATCAGTCTTGGTTGTGCTGCTTTGAACACCAATGCTAGCATGGGATAAAACCTCATCAAAATTTGCATGATCATGGTTTTCTTTTGTAACTGGACAGGATGTTTCAGACGAGGTTGGTGGGCCTACAACTTCAGCCACAATTTGGTAGCAATTTTCAGAGTCTTGTTTGCGTTGGGCTGTCTGAGAGTCTTTATAATGGCTCACATGAGTTGATTTATCATTTGGAGAAACCAAGTGATCAATATGTACACAAGGTTTCCAATTGGGAACCAGATTCATTAATAACAAATCTATTAACTCGGCTATGAACTTGACATTCTGATCAGCAAGCTCAAGTTGCTCTACCATTTCACTTGAAACTGAGATGGCTGTGTCGCTGTTAAGATAAAATAGGAAATGGATATTTCTTGCCCGTCCTGCATTTAAATGCTTGACTATATAACATTCTACAAACAAATTCAAAACAAAATCATCAAAAGAAGAAATAAGCTAAATTATTTATATTTCTACTGACCACTCTGATCAGCTATCCGGAGCACCAATGACACAGAACTCTCATCATTTTCTTCGCCTTTTAGAAAGAAAATATCACCTCTATTCTTTCTTCGTATTTCCACACATGGAGGGTGAGATGTTTCATCCACAGGATTATCAAATATTGTGATTACTGGTATCCCAATGGCATCACCAAGATCCATAGAGATGGGCCTAGTACGCACAGTAGCTGGACCTTCTGACATCAGACAACGATCTCCAAAGGCTCCGAATTTAGGCAGAACAAGGTCAGGTAATGGAAGATTATTCTTCACTGATACACTCACTTGGAGAAATGGATCCATCAGAAGCTCCTTTGCTGACAATCTTTGTGATGCTGGGCCAAGACATTTCTCAATGAACAATTTAATCTCTGGATCTTTTACTTTAGAAAGAGCAGCAGGCTTTATACCCTGCAAAGTTATAAAGATGAATATGTGTGCAAAGGATACCAGTAATATGCCATGGACAAAGAATATTATTAATGAAGCAGTACTCACAGATGAAACTTTCTTGTATATCTGAGCTGAATTTCTACATTCACGGTAAGGATACTCAGAAGTTACCAACTCTAGCATGCACATTCCAAAAGAATATATGTCGGCCAATTCATTGTAATCTTCGTCATACAGCTCAGGTGCCATAAACTCAGGGGTTCCTACCAGGATTACATACACGAGTACAACCAGTGCAGAAAGCAGAAAGCAGTGGCAATGTGGTAAAGAAGTAGGGAAAAGACTATCCAGTATCCTTACAACTTTGGGATAAGATAAACTTATTACAATGTTCCCGTCACTCAATGAATTACAAAAAAGATTCAGGATTTAATGAAAAAAAATGCAGGGAATTAGGGAAACACAAAGAGCTTACCAATTACACTCTTGGCATTGGTCCGTTCCAAGACAGTTGCTAGCCCCAGATCTCCAATTTTAACTTCTCCTTGGTTACCATTAATAAATATATTGTCACACTTCAAGTCTCTATGTATAATTGGTGGGTTGTGGCTATGGAGGTAGTTTAAACCCATTAAAATTTGTCTTGCCCATCCTTTAACAGCCTTCATGTCAACCTTCTTGTGTAACTTACGATACCTAAATCAAATATCACATCCACTAACAAAAAGGTTGATCTCAAAATAAATGGAAAAAAGAGCTTAAAAAGACTTGTTTACCAAAAAAAAAAAAAAAAAGGTACACATACTGTCTGAGACTACCCGAGGTGAACAACTCAGTAATCATGTTAACAGTCTTCTGCTTATCATCAATCCAAGAATTGTAGAATTTTACTATGTTATTGTGCTTCAGTGATTTTAAGAGATGCACTTCTGAGTACAGCCTCTCCAAGTCACCTGGTGACTGTAGTACCTCATCAATCTGAACCTGGTTCCATGCTACTTCAATTCCATTGACCTCATCAAACGCCTTGTAGCTGATTAATTAACAAAAGATTATGGAAAACATATAAACCTGGAAACAAAGCTTGACTTGGATGGAAATTCTTCTTGATTCTAATCACAAGACTCACTGCATTACATTCTAAACAGCCCTAAGTGTTTAGTGCAGACGGTTATAGTCCATGAAGAAGTGAAAAATTATTAGGGGTGTAGTATCGCCATAGACGCAAAATTGCAACATAACATAAACACGTTGCTAAGAAGAAAATACAACGGATACACTGTCTTGAAGGCACCTTTGCCGAGCACATCTTTATACTGCCAGAAGTGCGAAAAGTAGCATCAGCTTGGTGAAGTAAAAGGAAAAACAATCTATACACTAAATCCAAATGCAAGCAATATGCACAAAAGATAAGACAATTATGCTACCCTAATGTAGCGACAAGTAGGATCAATTTCGAGAACATCAGGATCGGGAGGCTCTGCATGGCCTGTGCCCTCCTCTGAGTTTTCTGAAGCCGCCGAACTCATCTATCCTGTGCTAGATACCAACCTTAAAAATCAAACAAGGTGATATACATGACTTTGAAACTGCATTTAAAATCAACAATACCAATAATGAAATCCTCAAACCAAAACGAATCATCTATAATCAAAGTTAGTTCGATTACTAAGGATAAAAGCATAATTCAAACCCACAAATGCTATAATGCATCGGCATTGTGTTAGATAAATCGAACACTATTACATCAATTGAATTCATTCACAAAAAAAGAAAAAAAGAAATCAACAGCTTTGGGGAAAGCAGAGGTTAATATTACCTCAAGAGGTGAACCTAGAGAGCTAAGCTTCAAACGGGGGAAGGGCCAACTGTGTAGAAAGAGAAAAGGACGATCAGAGAAAGGGGGAAAGGAAACCCTAATCCAATTGAAGAGCGAGAGACGGAGAGACGAATCGAACACCAAGTGTCCATTTCGAACAATCACGTACCACCACCTCGTCGTCTTCTAAGGTACCCAAACCCCTCTTTCTCTATCTGTCCCACCGCATCACAATGATATGCAAAAGGTAAACAGGATTTAAGACTTCTATTTATACTTATCCATGTTATGTCATTTCGGATTTTTCATCATTGATGATTATCCATTCCTATCTTTTGTCACCATCGCGCTGTGCCCTTTACTTTTTCTTTCCATTTGGAAACTTGCCTTTTCTAATATGTAAATTATTTTTTTTTTCAAATAATCCCAAGGAAGGAGATTAGTTTAGCTGTGGGCCTGTGGCCTGTCAAGCCTCAGTAGCTTGCTTGCTTTCCGCTCAATTATAAAATGATTAATTGAAATGCATTTAAAGTGACCTGAAGTACCACTTTCCCGTTGAGAAAAATATTATTAAAAATAAGTTCAGTTATGCGGCAACAAAATAAAATAGGGCCTGTTTGGAAGTGTTTTCAGGTGTTTTTGTTTTATTATTTTTAAAAACTATTTTCTAAAAA
>JANHAO010027151.1:0-10909 GCA_026873985.1 Saraca asoca | reverse complement strand
ATACCAAACAAAGTAATGGAATTCCATTCTCCTTTCCATTCCCACTTCCTTTCCTCTTTCCATTCCCACTACTATTCATTCCACTAAACCAAAAGCCACCCTAGTGTTTCCAAATTCCTAGATTTCAAGTTTAATGATAAAGCCATTAACCAAACACCTCTAGTTGGCACATAACTAGCTTTATGTTTACGCGAGGGATCAATTCATATGTGCATTCAGCATTACTATATGAAACCATTAATTAATTAGACACGTGTATTAAAAAATATATAAATTTCTAAAAGAATCCTCCCACTAACAATTTAGTTTAAGGGAAAAAAAAATTGGTTAGTTTGATATTAAAAAACTATTTTAAATGGTTTCATATGGTAAAGTGTACATAAGTATTGCAAATTTATCCTTAAAATTTTTATCACTGCCCTAATCTGAACTCTATCTCATTAACAAACAAATACCATAGAAATTCCCAGATTATTCTAGTTTAAAATATATATATTTTTTCATATATCCGAAACTCCCAATTCACTCTACTTTTTATTGGCAAATTGAACAAAGAAGTAACTAGGAGTCCAGATTAATAGCACAGTAACATATTAAAAAACAAGTCAAATGAGGAACTCAACCAAGACAAAAAGAAATAACAAAGCAGATACATCCAATTAAATCATTATCACAATTTCCTTTATCTATATTGAAAATTAAAATCATCTTACACAATTCCTAAACAACGCGAGTGAAGAAGTAACATACCTCTTCTGTGCTTAACCACTACTTTAGCGGGTTGAACCATCCGGGCAACGGGTTTTTCCTCCACCTCCACATCCTCCCGTGGGAACAAAACCCCATCGATTCCCTGCACCGAGATCCGACCATCCGTATATATATCCGGGTCGAACAAATAAGCCGACCCATCTTCATGCCCGAATTTCACGGACCCATCTGCTTCCTGGGCCACCACCTTATGCGGCAACCGCAAAGTATCATACCGGACCTTACCGAACCGCCGAACTGCATTGTACATACTCTCTTCTGTCTGATATTCGGGTATGAGATGGTAATACATAATCTGTTCCGGTGCACCCGGTTCGCTTAACTGGTCCGTGGTTAGCTTAGCCATGGCTTCATCGTTCGGAGCCAAAACCGTGAGAACGTAGCCTTCGGATACTAACCGACCCATTTCGGTGGCCAAGGAAGTTAGATTCACCAAGATATCAGCCATTTCATTGTACCCACCATAATGGAGCAGGGTCTGAATGAAATCCTTGACTTGGGCGTGCCCATTGAAGTGGTGGTGGGGCCCGCCGGGACCTGGTGCCGGTGCGGGAGCAAGTGCCGGTCCAGGAGCCATGGCCTCGTAAATGGGCAAGGCCGGTGGCGAGCCGGGTTTCGCCGGTGGTGCGGGTTTCTTCAGCCGATGGGTCCTCGGGTCAACTTCCGGTGCACCCTCTGGTTTAACCGCTGTAATAGACTGGAGACTTCGCCGGCGGTTGAAATCATCCTGTACTGATCGAGGAACCAAGAGCCTCTCAATTCCGTGAATGACTCCATCGGGTCGGGTCACAACATCCGGGTGGATAATCTTGGCGCGATCCACTGTCCATTCTGCGGTCCCATTGTTTGCGAGATGGAGATAGTCGTTGGAAAGAGTGCCATGGCGGGTCGACCCGGGTTTACCTGGCAACTGTTCCGATCCAATACGGGTTGGGATGATATGGAACATGAGCAAAGTCTGCAGAGATTTGAGATTACGGGGCTCCAGAAGAAAACGCTTGAACTCCGGGTCGAGATCGCGTTCAAGAGCTTCGTTTCGGGGCGCAAAAATGGTGATGTTATGGCTGCCGACAGTTTCTTCTAGAGTCTGCAAGAGCATGGCCTTCTCGACAAGCTCGGCGAGTTCTGTGTAATGTGAATCCAGAAGAGCCACCAGAACCGAGTTGGAGTTAATCTGACCGGAACTTGGGGAAGATGAAGAAGAAGACGACGTTACCGACAACCTAGGATTTGAGATTTCCGACAATGCAACGCGAAATCCGGAGAGAAGCAGCAGAAGGTGCATGAAGAAGATCAGCAGCTTGGTGACGCCGTAGATGCGACAATCCATGGCGAGCTGGGGAATGCGGTGGAATCAAGAGTCCCAGACACCAAGAAGATGGAGAGAGAGAGAGAGAGAGAGAGACAGGCGCACTTGACTTGAGCTGGGTTTGTTCTGTACATGTTTTTGTTTTGTTAGTGTGTGACTTCACCTCTGTTGTTTAGGTTTGGAAGGTAACTACTGTTATACTGTTTATAGTTTTTAACTATGTGATGATTGCGGTGGGGAAGGAGTGAGGTGGCAGTGTCTAGTGGCTGACTAATTAAGTCAGTGTCGGTCGATGTGCACGTGGCATATTTGGATTTGATTTGAGGGGAGAACATGTGGGATCGGAAGCAGGAGAGTGAAGAATCAGAAGGGGAAGGTGGGTCCAATAGTCAACCACAGCTGTAATGAATTAATAATTTTGTGGTTAGTAAACTCAGAAATAGTTATTAGAAATTTGAATGGTTTTACTTCAACATAAGTTCCATTTTTAATAAAATGTTTATTTTAAATGAAAATGCCAACACCTATGCTATTTATAAGGGAATGGTGAAATGAATAAGGCATTGCGGTGGCAAGAGGTCAACGAGGCATCTCTTTGTTCCAACCAATAAGGAGGAACTCCATTTGGATTATTTCAACAAGAATTTTTAATTTAATTGATATGATAAAATTCTGTCATAATAATTATAATTATGTTTATGTTTGACATATCCACAAAATTAATTTTAAATTTTATGACTTGATTATAGTAGTTCTTCTTCATTTTTAGAGGAGTTGGTGCAATTGATTTTTTATAAAACATTTCTCTTTTAAAAAATTATTTTAAATAATATATAACTTATTAAAATAAATTTTTTAATTATTTTTTTAATTTATCATTTTTCTGATTAATTAATAGCCTATATTTTATTTAATTAAAATTTTTTATTTTTAATATTTATTTTATCTAATATCATATCATTTACAATAATTTTTTTTATAAAGTAAAAAATGACAAAAAAATCTTCACATATCATTGTATATTTAGTCAATATATGTTAATTCAACATAAATAAAAATAAATAATATTATAAATTATAATTAATTAAAATTTAAGTAATCTTATTTTTATTTTAAATATCTTAATTATATTAATATACTTTAATCTTAAGATGAATATAAATTAATTTATTTTATATATTATTATATTATTTTATATTTATAAATTAATTTAATAATTAATTTTATTAAATATTTCTAAGTAATTAACTTTTAATTAATAATTAATAGATCAGGCGATAGTTAACTTATCAGTATTTACGTAAAACGAAGAACTTTGTAACAGGGAGAAGTAGTTATGAATGAAAGTAAAAGGCAAAAAATGGTAGAATATAGAAAGTGTTATTACACATGTTGGTGAATCTTGCAGATCTAGGCATTATAAATGAGCAATCAATTAAGGTCAACAATCAGCCCCATGCAAGGAAGGAAGCAGAAGCAGGTGAACAAGATTTTAAAGTCGCCCCCAGTTGGCTGAGTTTTCTCATATGCATCCAGCTGAGCTGTATCTGTCCTCTGTGCTACATGGACACCAACACGTGAAGACACCAACACGTGATGACACCAACACGTGAAGAGGGAAAATGCGGAAATGAACATTGAGATACGACATTTTTAAAAAATATAGGATATTAATATGTGAGAGATATGCTTAAATAATAAAAATATAATAATATATTTATAAATATTAAAAAATATTATGTTTATTTATAAATATATATTATAATTATTATTTTTTTATATAAAAATAAATATTCATAATATTAAATAATATGATATAATAAATAATAAGTTAGAAATCAAACTTGATATACGTGTTAAAATAGAGAATAAATATTCGAACTTTTTAAAATTACAGATAAAATTCTAAAATTGAACTTAATACGCATGTCGAAATAAAGAATGGATGTCTGAACTTTTTAAAATTATGAACACGACGCTGATACATTTCGTGTCGATGTCGAAAACATTTCCGACATACGAACACGACTGATATATAAAGTGTCAGTGTATCGTAGTCTGTCCTCAACATAGTCTGCCAAGTACCAAACCACAAAATCGCAACCTCTTTATAGTGCAAAAAACTAAATTCATGCCACATGAATAAACTGTGTGCTTAGTGGTATGACCCCGAGATAATGTCTCCGACGTTTCACGGCAAGACGGCGACGTTTCCCCCACCGGCGGGCTGTTAGTCTGCCTCTTGATATTGTTTCTTTTCTTTATTTATCTATTTCTTTTGGGTGAAGTAAAATGCCGTACAAATCTGTTAATTTATGAGGAATGCATGCTGTAATTAACACGAATTTTAAGCCTATTGCTTGTTTCTGAATTTGCCAAACCATTCTACACAGCTGAAAGTGACAACCGCTTATCCATTTGCACAATGTCAAATTTCCTTTATCTTATCAATTTTTCCAACGCATCTATTATCCTTTTTAAGAGCAACTAAGATCGTTTTTTTAAGAACTAATAACGATTAGTAGTTCTTGATGTTCCATCAACTAAGATTAAGAAAAACTAGTATGATTTCAAAAGATAATGAATAGTATATTTGCCATTATCATCGTGCTTTGTGAGTTATAGACCATAGAGACAGAAACAAAATTAAAAATTTAATTTCTTAATTTTTAATATTCATTTGAGGTGACAATTCAAAAATAAGTTCAACAGGAATTCGATTTGAATAATAGTTGTGTCATGTTGGATCAATTCGTTTAATAATTTTAATTATCAAAATGAAGATTATAAACTTAATTATCAAATTTAATTATTTATTATGTTTCATTAAAATATTTTAATCAAACTAAATATTTTTATTGAGTATTTATTATTATTTTATTAAAATTTTAATTTAATTTAATTATATATAATTATTTATAATCTAATTATTAATTTTTTAAATAATATTTTAAAATTTTAATACAAATTCTTAAATGAATTAATATGTTAATCTATTTAGTTTTAAATTAACTCTAATTATTTCACAAATTGTTATCTTTGCACTCACTCTATGTATTTAAGAATTTAACCGATCAACATACAATAGAAAAATAATATTAATTTCAATACTAGAGTAATACTAAAATGTTGTATTAAAATTTTCAGAAAAAAAAAATAAAGTTTCATTACGAAAATCCGCTAACAGTAAGGACAATTTGCAACACAAAAGGACAAGTTGAACTAATAGAGCGATTAATTTCTATATTAAGAATACGGTGGGGAGGATGAGGTGTGGAAGAAGAATCCATTATTGAATGCTTAGCAACGATTTTGGTCACAACATTAAATGAGTTCGGTATAAGGTAGACTCGTGTCGTTCGCTTTTTGATTTTTGTCGGTGGCACTGATTTATTAGGCTAAATTATAAATTATCAACTTTAACTAGTATTTATGTATGATTAAAGTTTGAAATAAATACAATGTTACTCTTAATTTTAAAAATCTATGATTTATGCTTTTCGTTTACTTTATGACTAATTAATCTAGTAGCAGCGGGATTAAACTGAACACTTCTCAAGTTGATTGGGTCATACTCCACAATTTGAAATTTTAGAGGGTGAAGTACGCATTTTAAAGTTGTACGCATGTTTGCTATTTTATATAAACTCTTAAGAATTTTCCATTGAAGTAAAGAGCATTGATAATACAAGAGAACACCTAAACAATTCACTTATTGATTTCAAATTTAATTTTACAAAACTTCTGTATGTAAGTATTTTTTGTCGAAATTTGTAAAAATGGATTCGACTGCAATGTGTTTGATTCTATAAGAGAATTATAAATACTCCTAAAAAACTAAATAGCAAAGTGCCAGCACACAGGATGCATTTCAATGTTTGAGATGTATGGTCATACCTAAATATTGATTTTCATTCTATTTATAATGTCATAGAACAGTTACAAAATTTGAAAAACAACTGCTCTAATTCTACAGAATAAATGATATACAACGAACAATTGTCATTTTCCAACTCATTAAGATAACTCCTAAAAACTGTCAGGTAATTGCCACTTACATGTTTCGTATCGTGACTCAGACCAAAAATCGTTGCTTGATTATGATTAATATGCACCTCAATTATTTGATCAAGTGGCCTGAATGTTTGATAACTGTCTTATGCTTGACTCATTTATGACTCGGAACTTCCTAAGGTAAAACATGAATTTGTTACCACAATTTTGACAAAGTCTGGAGGAAAATAATTGAACTTTATTTTTAATCAATTGAACCAACAACTCTTTAAAGTCGACAATTCCACTTTGACTTGCACAATGCACAAATGATGTTTTTTTGACCATTTCTCTATTTGACCCAGTCCCTTGGTATAGGGTCATCACTATAAAACTCAATTAATTGCCAAAAATTTTGAAAAGTGGCATAATAAAGGCTCTCTAATTTAGCTTTTTTAGGAGGATTTCAACTTGCAAGCACACGAAATCAATCAAAAAAGAGATAAACTATCATAACTGATCAAGAAAAGCTTCTTAGTTGAAAAAGCTACTCACCAAAAATGTCTTTCCATATCCTCCGGATAGATGCCTGGTAGCGAGACAGTGCTTCTTGTTGCATGAAGTTTATATGTAATGATAGAGGCTGTAAAGTGGTAATGATGATGGCTAATTTTTAGCATTTTTTTAAGGCATTAATCACCACTTTCTCTTTCTTATTTAAAAATATTTTTCATACTTATAGTTGCTCTACTTCATTTTCATTTTTTTTGCTCTCGCACTCTTAATCTTTTGCAGACCTTTTTTTTTTTTTCTACTGTCTAGCCTCTTTACTTTTTTGCTATAGTTCTCTTACTCAAGTTTAATTGCATACATTCATGGCTTTTGCATCTAGTACCTCTTCTCAAGCATCTGGGGTCATGGAAGTCTCTAACCCTTCCCTTTAGAATGTATTAATTCTCTAATATAAGGTACTGATTCCTTATTCCTAGTTTGAAACTAATGATGGTGAACCATCATATTTCTACGTAGGTCCATTAGCTTCATATAAGTTTGTAGATAAATCTTCCTTTTTGAAAAAACCTGTTTTTATATTAAAATCAATTCCCATTGTTCTATGGGTTTTAAAAGTTATCCGTATGTTTTGCAACTTTCCTCATGCGTCTTCTACATATATAAATTTGCTAGATAGGGTTCAATAGGAAAACGGTGATTTCTCGAAAATTATAGGTACTTTTGATGCAATTCAATTGTTTGGAATCTCCATAAAATGCATCCCACCATTGTTGGGAGTTGTAATTTCTTTTTGGTTCCCTTCCTTAAACATTATTCATGTTTCTTATGGCCTATAGGCCCATCTTTGTATGATATTTTAGCTCTTTCTGGCCTCAAGCTGAATAGGGAAACAATTTCACCACTTCTCACTTCGTCAAACTCTGATTATAAAAAATTAGTCCCTATCAGTCTAAGGAACTCTTCTTACTCAACATTTATAAAAACTTTCCAAGAGAAACTGGATTCTTTCTTAACTGATGGAGAGCATATAGCATTTTTATTGTACTAGCTATGTAAACATTTATACTTTGTGTCTTTTTTGAAAATTTCAACTTCTTTATTACCTTTGGTAGTTATCTAGCACAAAGGTCAAAAGCTAGCCTTAGGTCTTTCTTTACTCGCTTATGTTTTTGAAAATATCAACCTTACTGTCAATCATATAAAGAATCACACTTTTTTTTTTCCTAATGTAGGGGTCCTTTTTGGCTTTTTTAGGTTTGGCTCATTGCTACATGTTAGGAACATTTTTCTCACTAATGATTAAGATAGGTCAACCATAAGTCCCGCTTATGAAGTCCAATTGGCTCATGCCATTCTTTGCCCAAAATATAGATCTAAGACTGGTAAAGACTTTTTTGACTTTTTTTTTCACTATTTTATTAGTTCTATGATAACTGTCCTCCCCTATGTTTATCTCTTTTTTGCCTTACTCTTATGTTCAAACTAGTTTATTTCACCCCTCGACCTTTCGAATGCACACATTGTTGAAATTTGGGCAAAATTTTTGTCATTAATTCTTTCTCCTGGTCATCCTAAAGAACAAACTTTAGGAGTCAAGTCTCATTTGCCGAACCTCTTTGCTCGGTAGTTTGGACTTATTCAGGGCTATGCCCTGAACCCATTAGATAAAAATCTTCAAGGTCGGACCCTGAATCCTCTGGATTGTGCCGCTGTTGAAAAATTGAATAAGGAGTTGTGTGGGAACTTTGAGCTCACTTCTTTCACACCTTGGCTTGCATTAACTCACATGTTTTCAAAATGGTGATCTTCAAACACAGACAATGTATTTTTCTATAACTATTGATGAGAAGCTTAATAATTGTGTCATTTTGTAAACAACAAAAGCTTCAACCAATACAACAGATATACACTATGTCAAAAGAGTAGCTTTTGAAAAATACTACTATTTCAAGCCAAATTTTGTAGGTTGGAAAGTTTCGACTCCAAGATGGGTCCTCCACAAAAAACAAGCAAGATTCCAATCTTCTAGAAAATCTAGACGAAGTAATTTAGTTGGAAATAACAAAATATGTAAAGATTTTCACTTTAGATGGTTGTGAATTACAACAAAAGGAACAATAATGGTGAATGAAATCATAAGCATGGGAGTGAAGGAACTCCTAAAAGTTATAAAGATCAGTAGAGTGCCATAAAGAACACAGAACATGTTTAGGTGAATTATTAAACTGAAAAAAATTGGTCATTCTCTTAATGCATTAATGCCCTATGTATAAGAACCATGGGCAGTTTTCTTCAAATAACTGATCATGCAAACTAACTTATATAAAAATAGACATATGCTATAAAAAAAGAAAAAAAATAAAACAATTAAAAAGTGATCAAATAACTGCAAGGTAACTATTCCTCATGTGCTTAACACATGTGTTTACTTTAGTTGTATTTATTAATTACTTGATTTTTTTTCGGTCCAGCCAGTTTGTTTTGACTTTAAGCATGCAGTCGATTATATTTTGCAATGGGTGGCTAATTTGGTTCAATTGTTGAAATTCTAAGTTAAAATTTTAGTCAAATCATACATATTGAGTTAAACTATGTCTTCACAATCTTGGTTTAAGTACTTAACTGACTCAAGATGTCAACAACTAATTACATGATCAAATCATGACCCTTTAGTTGTTCCATGACTTGTGGAACCATAAATTGACTGATTTGCATGTTCTTCAATGAGCAATGATGATAGTCATACTTTCAAGTAATCAAAGCTATTTATTCACACCTTTTTGAGGCACCAAAAAGGAATCGCCCTTTTTCTTACCTTTTTAAGAACCTACTAAATCCTCAGAGTTCACTTTGCTTTCTCTTTCTTAGATTGTTCAGATTTCCTTTAATCCTATCTACTGTGTGCGTGCATGCTCTTCCTTCTACAATATTCAATTTTCACATCCACATACTAAAGAAACTATGGATACTACTTCAAGTTCTTCTTCCAAATTAAGTTATTTATCACTTTTTGGAGTTGACAGCTCTCAAGACAAGTGCCAAAGTAATTGCACCAACAGGCTCAACCTAACAACTTAATAACCAAGACATTGTTTCTATACCTAACTTTGCTAGATCATGCACAACCTTTAGGTCATGATGACTATAATCCAACTAATCCAGATATTTTGACGAATCCAAATTCTAATCCCTCCCTTGTTAATACTGAAACGATATTGCCGAATTCTCTTATCACATCTCATCAATATAATGATCATACTATTTACATTGAAGCAAATGTACACATGGATTTGGTTGTTATACATAAGGAACATGAATTCAATTAGCAATTATTTGATAAAGTAGATGATGCCATTATGACACTGGCTTCTTTGATCTCAATCGACGAAGAAAACATAACTTTTTTTCCTACAAAGTCGAATGCCAAACATGTTCCTAATTCTTCCAAAGAGAAAAGGACTGAAGTTAGTAATATTGTTAAAATTTTGGATGCTCATCTAGATAATAATCTTTTTTATGTTTCTGTCAGACATTGAGAAAAAAGATTCTCTTAACACTTTGCTGAAAAGTTTACAAGATGCTCATTCGACTAAAATTTTAGTTGAACTAAAATCATTCATGCTAAACCTGATTAAGCAGTTACCTTCATTGTTTTAAGCTGTCACTAAGTTTATCACTATCAAGATGGCTCTTCACTCCTTACCTCAGAGAAAAGAAGAATTAATTGTGTTTTCTAAGTTTGTGGTAGAAAAAAGACAAAAATTAATTGATTATGTAATGTCATGATAAAAGGACTTGAAACCCATTCTCAGAATATTGTAGTAGTTAGACCTAAAATTGATACTTTACAGGATAAGCTTCGACAACTTAAGGAGCTCCGGCCAACTCTTAAAGCTATTGTCAAGTTAATTAATCTTTAGAGATCTCAATTCACTAAACAGGCTAAGGAGGCATCAATGATTACAAGAAAGCTTCAAACTAACTAGTCAAGTGGAAGCCAAATTCAAAGTTGCTAAAAAGGGTGAAACTTTAGCCATTGACAGAAGGAAAAATCTTAGGAGCACCTTTAATTCCAAGAAAGACTCATCTTTTTGTAATCTTTGAACATGTATTTACTTATCATTTTGACCATGGATACGTTATTCTAATCTTATGTATGGATGGTTTATATAATTTCAAGTATATATCATTGATACTCTCTGTTTTGGACTTTTTGATGTTTTCTATTTGCTAACTATTTGTTAGGTTTGCTTGGCTCAAGGGGCAGCAAAGGGCTAAGATTTCAAAAATTTTCTTCTCCCCTTTGGCTAAGCAAACTCCCAT
>JANHAO010027150.1:0-10931 GCA_026873985.1 Saraca asoca | reverse complement strand
ACTGGGTCATGTCCATGTGTGTGTTCAGATGTAACTCACTTACATCTCAGCTTGTGAGGTCAGCTGCTCATCACATGAGAAACACTCCAGCGTCTAGTCTCAACAGATCTCAATAATGCCTAGTTATCAGATCTTAACTAGTGTCATTTTGGTGTAGAAGTTATATCATTAACAATCACCTTTACAATCCCATAGCCCCTTATAGGATTGATTGAATGAATTAATTTCTCACCATGGACTTCATCTTAAGTATGCAATGCACGATGAATGCAACATAATATGAACATATAACCTTTAATATCCAAATCCATAGAATGTATAGTCATGGATACGATAGAGTCTAATCAAATTGGCCTAGGGCATCCATCCAGACTAATAGATTGCACTTGAGAAATCTGCATCCTTGGTTGCGGCTAGGCAAGCTAGTGCATTTGCATGAGCATTTTGAGCTCATGGGACCTGACTAATCTCGTACCTCTGAAAATTGTTAAGTAATTCTTGAATGTTCTGGAGGTAGATAGCCATCTTCGATTCCTTTGCTTAATACTTGCCCTTTATGTAATAGACAACGTGTTAGGAGTTGCTAAAGATCCTTAAGTTTTCAACTCATACCTTCCTTGCCAAGCGAAGTCCTGCAAGCAGCGCTTCATATTCTACTTCATTGTTGGTAGCTCAAAATTCAAATCTCAGTGCACAAAGACTTTTATGTCCCTCTAGGTTGATTAAAAGTATTCCAGCCCTTGCTTTCTGCTTGTATGAAGACCCGTCTACATAAAGTTCCCATCATAGGCCTTCTGAAGTCTCCACTTCCTTTTCCACTGGTCGGGTAAATTCTACAATAAAGTCCGCTAAAGCCTATCCCTTGATCGTCGACCTCAATTTATATTGGATGTCAAATTAGGCCAGCTTGATGGCCCACTTGAGCAGTGAGCTAAGGTGTCAGTCTTTTGTAAAGTTTACCTTAACAGGTACTAGGTGAGTACCTTAATAGTATGTGCTTGAAAGTAAGGTCGAAATTTCCTAGAAGCAATCACAAGATAGTAAGCAAGCTTCTCTATAAATGTATAATTCTCGTCTGTGCTCAGCAGCTCTTTGCTCACATAATAAACTAGGAGTTGAACTCTATTTTCTTCTCAAACAAGAGATGTGCTGATACCATGCTAGGATACTCCTAGGTAAATAATAAGCTTCTAGCCTTCTTGTGGCTTAGATAGTAGTGGAGGCCCATATATTCTTTCGAGTGCTGGAAAGTGGTCTTGCACTCTTCAATCCATTTAAACCATTTAGCCTTCTTGTGGCTTAGATAGTAGTGGAGGCCCATATATTCTTGTGGCATGCATTTATCTATTGCCTTAGAAATGAACCTGTTTATTGCTGCAACCCGACCAGTTAGACTCTACATGTCCTTAACCCCGATCAAGGACCTCTTGTCAATGAGTGCCTTGATTTTTTCTGGGTTTGCTTCAATTCCCTTACTATTAACCATAAACCCGAGGAACTTTCCTGAGGACACTCTAAATGCTTACTTAAGTAGATTCAGTTTCATCTAGTACTTCCTTAAAATTTGAAACATCTTATCCAGGTCCTTCACATGATCCCTGACCTGTTTAGACTTTACGAGCATATCATCCATATAGATTTCCATGGTCTTCCCAATTTGTTCTTTGAACATCATATTGACCAGTCACTGGTAGGTCGCTCCTATATTTTTCAACCTAAAAGGCATCACCTTATAGCAATATAATCCATGATCTGTGATGAACAAGGTGTGCTCCTCATCTTGGTGCTTCATGTGTATTTGGTTGTACCCTGAGTAAGCATCCATGAAGCTAAGGAGTTGGAGCTCGGCCATTACGTCAACAAGCTGGTCAATTCTGGGCAAAAGGAAGCTATCCCTCAGACAGGCTTTATTGAGGTTAGTGAAATCAATGCACATCCTCCATTTTTCATTTTTCTTTTTCACTAATATAGGATTAGCCACCCGGGTCGGGTAGTGAGCCTCTCAGATAAACTTATTAGCTAGGAGTTTGTCCACCTCCTCTTTTAGAGTGATAAATCACTCTGCAATCAACAGGCTTCTCTTTTGACAAACTGGTTTGTGGTGAGGATCAATATTTAATTTATGCGACATAATCTTGGGATCAATCCCCACCATATCTTCATGATTCCAAGCAAAAACATCCAGATTCACCCTAAGGAATTCAAAAAGTTGGGTCTTCACATCGAAAGGCAAGCTCTTTCCTAGCTTAAGGCACCTCTTAAGATCTACTTTGCTAACCTGTACACCCTCAAGCTCCTCTACAAGGCTAGTTTCTTTATCGACGTCTAAGTCATGAGGGTCAAGGTTGTGACGGACCCTTGTCGTGCTTGGAGCTCAAGATTCTCCATCAGAGAACAAGTCAACCATTTTTTGCCTTACCTCAATCTTAACTGCATCTTTGTAATAACGTCGGGCTGCGTACTGCTCACCTTACATATACCTGACTCTACTAGGGGTTGGGAACCATATAGTTAGCGTCTTGGTGGATATGACCATGTTCAGATCATTCATTATAGGACATCCGAGCACCACATTGTATGTTAAAGGTCAATAACAATTATAAAGTTTGTCAAGATCGTGGCTTGACACTCTAAGTCTCCCAAGGTGAGAGGAAGCTTGACTTGCCCTACTAGAAATATCACATCCCTTGTGAAGCCAAAAAGGGGCTCTAGGGAGGATTTCAAGTCGCCTTCACTTAGTCTCATCTATTCATAACATTTCTTGTACATGATGTTAACCAAGTTACCAGTGTCCAACATGATCCTTTGTACTTTGGCATTACCAATCTTGGCGCGAATGACAAGTGCATTATTATGGGGGGACTAAACTCCCCATGCATCGTTATCCATGAAGGTGATGCATTTAGAGGTGGTCCCAAGCCTTCTTGGTGGGCTTTCCAAATTCACAACCCACAAATAAGATATGGCTTGCACTTTGCATGTAACATTCATGTGACCCACATGAAGTGCCTATGATAGGCACAAAACCTACCAGCATCCTTGTATTTATGTGGGGTCTTCAGGGGTCTAGGCTACTCAAAATCCTCTCTACCTTTTTGTTATGTATATCCTCTCTGGGGAGTCAGATAGGATACTGTAATTGTCGTGGCAACCTTGAGGCTCAGGTCGCTCCTTCCTACCTTTCTTGGCAGGTTGAACTCTAGCTCCATCGTGGTGGCCCATTTTGCCATTCCCATAACTATTCCCTCTCTTGTTTTGGCTAAAAGTGGAGCTACTAGTCTCATTCCTCTGCCTATGCTTCTTTGAACCGAAGGCCTCCTCCCATCTAACCTCTTTAGTAACTCACTCATAAAATTTTCCCAGGTCTTTCACCTAGGATTTGTATATGCTTTCATATAACTTTCCATCTTTAAGAACCCCTATTGAGATCACTGTTAGGATATTGTCGCCAGAAGGGCTTTCCACGTTGTTAACCTCATTGCAAAATCTTGTAATATAATCCTTCAACGATTCCTCTTTCCACTGAAAAATTATTGCAAGGTGACAAGACAATGCTAGCTACCTCTTTAGGGCTCTATATTAATTAATAAATCTTTTTTGACACTCTTCCTAGCTACTAATACTGTGAGATGGAAGGTTCTTGAACCATACTAGGGGTACATCTCCGAGAGTGGCTGAAAAAACATGGCATTTGACCAAAGGTTTAGTCATTTGAAGGTCCATCTGGATGTTGAAGGCATCCAAATGGTCATATGGTTCATTTCTCCCATCGTATAGTAGGATGGTAGGAACTTTGAATCGGTGAGGGAAAGGCTTTATTTCGATCTCCTTGGAAAACGGCGTCCTCTCCTTGTAATTATCTAACTGGTCTCAAGCTAAGGGATGTTTTTCTAATCGTTGTACCCTCTATAATAGCTCCTCCATCAGTGAGTCCTATGTTTCAAATCGTTGACCTTTGGTACTATCATGACTTGCATTTAAGCCTTTGGTGTGATACGAGCTCCTAGGTTGTCGATTTCCATCATGCTTATGAGCCCGATGGCCCTCAGATTCAAATAGCGAGCTGAGTCTGCTTGTCGAGGCCCTTCTCTAACTGGTCTCTCCTCTTGAACTAGCACTTCTCTCTGTTGCCTCTGATTTGTTCTCCCATTTGCAGTGGCTTCAGCCTATTTTTGGACCCTGTGGGTGTTCTCCTAATTGTATTCTCAAGTGCTTCTTGGCACCGATGCAACACCTGTACACTATCAGTTTCGAGGGGAATAGAAGAAGTGCTTGCTAGAAATGGGTTTCTATCTTCTAGCATGTTTTATTGTTGCTTTCCACAGTCACCCGACTGGTTAGTGGTGGCGTCAGAGCTCCTAGTTATTTTTTCTCTTGCCATCACGTTTAGTTAGTGAATTAACATAAAAGCAATCTGGTCGCACTGGATGTGCCAAAATATTGACAGTCAATTTTGGTAATCAATCAACCGAGAGTTCAGGAGTCCAAACTATTGTAAAAGAGTGTGAAAATGTATGAAAACAGCAAAAGAAAGAAGAAAGAAGAACAAAATGAGCACCGAAGATTTTTAACATGGTTCGGCTAAAATCAGTATGGCCCCTACATCCATGGTAGTTTTTATTAGCTTTTGTGCAGTGATTTCTCTGTTTTAGTAGAGTATGTAAGCTTTCTCACTATTCTAGCAGACTACATGTATTTTTCACTATATCTATTACAATGATCTTCCCCCTATTTATAGAAATAGGGAGGGTTATAAATGTAATTTGATAAATTGTAAAACTATCATTACCGCTGCTACGGGCAATAAATACTTGACAGGCAATAAATGCTAAGCAAATCATTGTTAGTTTTTGGAGGTTGAAGTATCAGTTCTGAGGGTTGACTTATTTGTGAAATGATGTGCCTCTGGCTGATGACTAGACTTGGGCGTTCTATACCTATCCCCTGGGTAGCTCATTACATAGCTTGAGCTCGCACCGAGAGTTGGGCCTATCACATTATTGACTTGTACTCTAAGCTCATGACTGGCAAGCTTGCACCCTTGCTAAGCGGCCTTAACTTTTCTACGACTCAGACCTTCTCCGATTGGGCTTATCTTCTGCTGGGCCTTCTACCAGCCTATTTTGCCTTGCTCCAGAATTACTCATAACAGTGGCAAATCATTATTGGACACAATTGTTGACATGTATTCTAATTTGACAAATTGCAAATTAAAATGCATATCAATATTTTTTTATGCCACCTTATTTTTTTCTCCCATTTTTTACATTTTGAAAAATTTCCTCTTTTTCAATCAAAGTTTATTTTCTATTTTGTTGAATTGAGACAACATCTTCCACTACTACTCAAATGATTTGTGAAGTTTGGCACTACAAAAATTTGATGCATTTATTTGCCATTTTTCATCAAAGTTCGAGGCCATATATGTGATCCATTTGTGGCTTCTTCATTCTTGAAATGGATTTAGGTAATTCTTCCTTTCTCATTCTTCCATTATGGTTTCTTCACTTTCCCACGATTAAACATTTAGAGATATTTTTTGTTAATGGCTCTATTAAATTAATTACATTTATTATATTTAGGAAAAATCTTACGGGTTTTCTAGGTTAGGAAGTTAGGATTTTTTGGGTTTATTGAAATCGGTATATTTAGGGATTTAGGGATTTTTTTTTTGTTAATAGCCTTGCTTTATTTATATAGAAATACAATTGGATTTTATTTTGGTTTGTAACATTCTACTTTATTGACATAGAAATACATCATGGAGGTGATTTAGTTATGTTTCCAAAGGTGGAATATAAGGGTGGTGAGGTATTGATATGGCATAGAGTTTATATTAATATAATGTCAATGATAGAATATGAGAATGAGCTTAAGAGGTTAGGATATATTGGTTTAAATTTGAGGGGCAAGACTTTGAAGAAAAGTTTGCAAGGATAGGGAATGAGCAACATGTTCTTGATATTGGGAAAAAGATGACTAAAAGGGGTCATAACATGTTATAGGTATATGTTGAGCATGGTATAGACCAGCATATTCCTACAAAAGATTAGCGATGTGAGTTGTTGCTAACTTGACTGGACTTGATGTAGAAGAGGAAGTTAACCCTGCACCCTAGCTTGATATGGTACTCCAACTTGAGAATCCTGATATTGCTAAGCAACCTGTGATTGGGCAACAACATGTGATGAAGCAGTAATTTGTGACTCAGTAATAGGCTCTGCATAAGCACCAACCTTAACTTGAACAACAACCACAAACTAAAATTTACTACCAAGTAGTTAATGAAAATGATGAAGACCCTGATTATACTGCAGATAGAGATGAAACTAATAGTAAAGATCTGTCAAATTTAACAAATAGTTCAGAGGACAAGGGTGAACACATATTTGAAGGGCATATAGATCCTGATTTAGCTAAGAATGTAAATGAATGGTTATACAAGTCTAGGCCTGAAAGTGTTCCACAAAGGAATACCAATTCAAACAAAGTTGAACCTAACGATGTTCAAGATGGATATGTGTCAAAGTATGCAGATAGTGAGGAACTAAGAAGTGTTTGAAATGATAATGATAGTGAGAATGAAAGGGTAAGGGTAAGAAGAAAGAAGAGGTACCAAGAATTCAATGAGACGACTGATTTATATGAAAATGTTCACTCAGAGGTAGGGTTAAGGTTTGATTTACCCTAAACCTTTACAAAAGCAATGTACTAGTGGACAATTAAGCAAGGTTTTGATATTATTTTGCCTTCAAATGACAATGCTAGGATAACTGCTTGTTGCAAAGAAAAGTGTGGATGGAAAATTCATGCAACATGGGACCAAGAAAGGGGACTTTTTCTAAATCAAGTCATTTCATAACAAACATAAGTATGACCATCATAAGAAGAGTGCAAAAGTTACTGTTAGATGGCTAGGTAAGAAATATATAGAGAATTTTAGAAATAATCCCTTATGGGAAGCCAAAGCCCTAAAGTCTCAAATTTACAGAGAATATGGATTTGAAATTTCATTAAATAAGGCATATAGGGCCAGAAAGATTTGTATCAAGGCAATATTTGGTGATGAGGAAAAATAATATGCTAATTTGTGGAAACCTTAAAGGACCTTATGTAGAATGTAGTTAAAAGATACAAATAAAATGAACACAAATATTACATGGAAAAAATTAAGTCTATTTCAAACAAGGCATATAAGTGGCTTGCCAAGTTTGATCCAAGACTATGGTACATATAAAATAACTTAAGTTTTTGGTTTGTTTCATGTTGTTCATATGTTAATGTTGTTATATTTTCTTGTTTAGGTATGCACACAACCCAAATGTAAAATGCAACATGTTATTAAAAAATATTTTAGAGACTTTTAATGCATATATTAAAAAAGCTCAAGACAAGCCCATCATCATAATGTTGGAAATGATTAGGAGAGAGACAATTAATGAGGAGAATGCATTTGAAAAAGGAAAGAGTGAGAGAATACTCACAGCAAATTTGTCTAAAGATCATACAGAAACTAGAACTGAGTAAAAATGATTCAAGGAACTGCATCACAAAATAAGATGGGGTGAAGACCTTTGAGGTGAAGCATTGCGATGGAAGTCAAAATATGGTGAATCTATTGCAAAGTACTTGCACTTGTAGAAAATGGTAGCTCACTACTATATCCTTTGTGGCCATGCAATTTTTGCAATAAAGATAATAGTCGGCTAGATCAAGATTTTGACACATACTACTCTAAAGAAACATTCATGTAATTCCATATTAACCTTATATTTAGAGAGGAAATGTGGCCAATATATAGAGATGTTAAAGTATTACCTCCTGATATTATGACTTTGACAGGTATGCCAAAGAAGAAGAAAATTAGGATAAAGGAGAATCAAAGAATCGAAAATGTGATTCTAAGGTTAGGACCAAAATGAAATGCTTAAACTGTGGTCAGTATGACCATCACTCAAGAGAATGTAAAAATCCCAAGAACTTAAGCTAAAAAACTTACAAGAACAAAGGTAAAAAAAAAAGAATAAATGGTGTTGCTTAGCCACTACATTAGCTTCAAGTATTGGTCTTGGTGTTGCCTCAGCTTCTGGTGCTATATTTAGGCCTCATTCTAGTGTTGGTATTGCGTTGGTTAGTATTGTCAATTGCTTTCTCTAAGTTATTTTATTGAGATGCACCTAACATGTTGTTCAACATATGCCTAACACCCTAAAGGAATCCAAGCAATTGGACCACGAAGGACAATAAGCTCTATATGAAATATTCCCAAGAAAATACAACCTCCAAAACCTAGTAGACCTCACTACAATGCAAAGCTTACAACTGCTAAGAAACATGTGAAGCCAAGGTCTTCTTATAGTTTGACTAAAAGGACTTGAAGGAAATTAGGACATACGTATTTGAATCATCATCAAATTAGATTACATGAAATTAGGGACTAGTTTATAGGATTTAGTGCATTTCTTTTGAGTGTTTAGATACTAAAAATATTTGAAAATGTATCAAGTGAACTTATTTAGTTTAGTTTGTGTTAGTTATTGGTTTGGAATTTTTTATTTTTGTGCTCCGACGGTTTATAGTATATGCCTTGTGAACCTAGTTTGTTAAATGTAAATTCATGCAAAATGTTTGTTTACATCTGGATTTGTTTTCATGTTGAATTTTTGGTGTATTTCTTTTGAGTGTTCATGCAAAATGTTTGCTTACATCTAAAATGTTTGTAAATTTATGTAGAATATTTGAAAATGTAACAAGTGAACCTCTTAATTAATTTTTTGAATTCTAATTGAATTTTTGGTTTAAGCAATTGAAACCAACTAAAAAGGCCAAATCTCTTCATTGTTTTAAATTACAAAACTAGTAACATATCATCAAATTCATAAAAACAAATCAAATTAAATAACAAAGGAAAAAAATTCATAAACAATAGTAACATCTCATTCAATTGCATATTTAAACTACAAAACCAGTAAAATTAACTTAATACTCTATAACACTTGTAAAACTAGCTACACTACCCTCTTTAGTGCATCAAACACTTTCTTGTAACACTTCACTACCACACTAAATCCATTGTAACCCCACTTCACTAACCACGTCAATACATCAAGCATTTGCCTCTAACCCCACTACAATACTATCCCATAAAGTATCCATAAAGCCACCATCATCTAACAAAGTATGAAACTTCAGGGAAAAAATTGCAAGCCCAAGGTTCCTTCCACCTTAGACACCCAAAAAATGGACGTCCGTAGTTCACATTTGTAAAAAAGATCCTAATGGGTGTTTAAAGACCACAATTGTAATAAACAAAGGGCTTTTACCTTTGGCTAGATTGGGATCTATGCACAATCAAGCCACTGGAGTCAATGAGAAAAAGATGAAGAAGAATGAAAAACGACTACTTCATGTTAGGGTTAAAAGAGAGAAATTTTGTGTAAAAAGTGAGTGGAAAAAAATGAGGTGAAATAAAAAAAGTTGATGTGTATTTTAATTTATAACTTATCAAATTAGAATACGTGTTAGCAGTTGTGTCCAATGATGATTTGTTACCTGTAAAAAAAGTCACATGGTAGTTATGTGATTAACATTGATTATTAGTTTTTAGATAGTGTAAGTGAAGTTGATTGATAAATCTAGATTCTTAAAGAATGTGTGGGTAAAATCAAACCACCTAAAACTTGGTGGGAATAAGTTGCTTTTTTCCCTATGTCCCCTAAAGTTTTGTCAAATAATACTATTGATACAACAACTTTAAAAAGTAAAATTCATAGTGAGAATTAGACTTGACACATTCTAGATAGAAAAACTTCAATCGATTTAATTTATTTGAAAGAGTAGAAGCAAAAGGAGATAATGTCATAAGAGAAAAGAAGTATAGAAAATTTGAGAGGCAAAAGTTAGAAGCAACGACACATATGCTTTCATTTTTCACTCTTTTCATATTTTTTTATTTATTTTTCTTTCTCTCCTTTTTCCATCCATCCCAACTGGGATGAATAAATGTTGCCAATGTTGAAACTTGAAATATAACCCTTTGTACTTGTATTCAAGCCGTAAAGAGAAAGGGCTCATGCACTTAGTTAACTAAATATTTTGGCCTTCCTTTGTTTTTATTGAGATTACGTGAAGTTTTTTCTCTAATTTTAAAAATTATTTAAGTTTATTTTATAACAAAAAAATATTATATTTAAATTTAATTTTTTATTCATGAAATAATGAGTAAAAATTATTATAAGTTTAAATTAAATAATATAAGATATTCTAAATATTTTATAATCAAAATTTGCTTCAATTAAACTTGAACGGTTAAAAAATATTACACTTAATTTTAAATTTGATTATTTTATCGGTCATATTTTAATCATTTAAATTTAATTAAAACTTGTTTTGATCACAAAATATTTAGATTATGTCATATTGTTAAATTTGAATTGTAAGAGGTGTATTTAATTTAGAGTTTTGAAGACTTTTATAGATTTTTTTTAAGTGAATGACTTTTGTAGAGTTTATGGACTTTCATTGACTTTTATAAACTTCAATGATTTTCATAGGCTTTTATTTTAAAAGACTTTTATTAACATTGATAGACTTTTATAGGCTTATGAATGACTTTCATAGATTTTCGTAAATTTTTTCACAATTATTTTAAAAAAATTTCATAATGAAATTGGACAAAAGTATCAGGCTTCTACATTTGATAATGTGGATAAGTTTCACTAAACATAATTCATTTTGATGATGAAACATATGTTATATTCAATTCGATAAAAGAGCTAATGAAATAATATCTTATGTTCAATTATAGATCAAAATCATGTTTAACCATATTAGCTAATTAGAATCGTGGTATGTCAAAAATAATTAAGAAGTATGATTAAAAAAAATAGTCGCATCAATTAGACAAATAGATAACAAAATTCTAGTTAATT
>JANHAO010027149.1:0-10910 GCA_026873985.1 Saraca asoca | reverse complement strand
GGTGAAGAAAATGAGTACCTAAAATATAACTTCCTTCAAGATTCTATGGTCTCAGAAGCAACAAGCAAAATAGCATAAATATTGCATAGCACCTTGTTAAAATTGTTCAGCCACAAGGCTACTTGCACAACCCTTCCAAGATGGCAAGGTGAATACAAACATGCAAGTTTGTAAACAAAAGCATAGTGCACCCAACATTACTCAATGACAAGTTACACCAATACCAGTTCAGTTTTTATCTATATGTCATAGTAGGAAACACAAGCTATGCCTAGGAGATACAAGGCAATATACTGGCAAGAGATGATTTATGTTACCATGCAAAGAATTCCTTGATATAGCAAAATCAGGCCTACTAACTTGTATGAGTTGTTAAAACAAATATAAGGCTTAGACTTAAAAAGGAAAGAGAAAATTGCATGACTTATTGACCTCATACATGAGCATTAATTAAGCACATCCAAAAAGACAGCTCAGGATATGTTTACAGTAAAAAGAAATAGAAGATTGTCCTGGACCTCATCTTACATCTCAAATTGATCATTTAGGAGAAGCCTCTAATAAATCGACACTTTTGGTAATATACCTTTGATATTCTAAAAGTCAAGGCCTCAATGATTAGCAAGCTCTATAAGTTGATTGACGATGTTTGGATCTACAAGGGTACTTGTATCTCCAAGTTCATCCAACTACCTGGAAGTAATTTTTCTTAGAATTCTTCTCATTATCTTCCCACTCCTTGTCTTTGGAAGGCCAGGAGCCCAGTGGATCTTATCAGGTGCTACAAACACTCCAATCTAAAAGTCAAACAGAAGAACTCAAAACTACAGTGACCAAGAAGAGGATTGCAAAAAAATGAAAAAGAAAAGGATTCACAGAAAAATCATTCTTCAGAAATATTTTCATATTTTTTCCTCATTCCCCTTATCATTTTATAACAATAGACATAATAGGCTAGAATTTCCATAGAACTAGAACTCTTGAGTATTTAGGTTACTTACTAACCAAGTCTTAAAATACTATTCGATTGTTAATAGATATATTTGCTTTAAATTTTTATTAAGTAAAAATCATATCTTCCATGGAACCTTTTAAGATGAGATTCTTTGTTACAATTTCTCTCAACATTTTCACACATCATCTTCTACCTCTGATAAACAGACTATCCTCCATTAAACTCACATTTCTTATTGGAATATATAGACAAAATTTTATACACGCGTTATTATGGACATTATTAAATGACTCAAACCAGAGGTTTGGTGGTTTCAAAATCCTCACTTTCAAACCACGTGCAGAAATGATTTTCATGCCAGTTTTCTTATTTTGTACATTATAGACGTATATCAGTGTCCCCACTTAGTAACATGCACGTCTTTATCATTCTTTTTTCTATTTTTTTTTCTAAAAAACAATGTGATATGCTTGATCATTTCAGAAATCAGAAAGTTAGACATATATGAATTATGCAATAAACACCAACTTCATGTCATCTAAACTCTATAATAATAGCGGAAGGACACTAACCTATAATGGAATTGTTGCTCAATCCTACAGTACAATAAAAGGCAGAGACAACAAATTGGGCTTGCAGTTGAAATCAAGTACGAAAATTGTTGAGAAATTATGAGTGATCCATTAATGTATTAGTAAGAAATAAAAGCTTGCAGAAATCGTTTCAAGATTAATTATATTTTCCATCGCATTGTGATAACATCTTATGTAAAATTTAATGTCAGTAAAATGAGACATTTTGACGAATATGCAAGGCACCTTTTGGGATGGAAAGAAGGGGTTGAAAGGAGCAATCATAGTGACAAGAAGGCACCTTCCTGTTCATCTTATTCTTGCTGGCTTTTGATTTCGATTTAAGATTCATATTTTGTTTCTGATGAGTTTGTCGAACAAGATCCTGTCTGACGATGTCCAAGTGTCCCGATAATTCATTTATAGCATCTCTTTGCACCTGAGATTTATTTATATCAAATTCATTTTTGTTCCTATAATTTATATCAATTTGAAACTAAGTCAGTGAAGAGAAGGAGTTTCTAATACCTCAAGGAGAAGCAAATCAGACTAGATTACAGTGCAGATAGAAAAGAAAGGGAAAAGTGAAGAGAGGATAACTATATACCTGAAAAACATCGCGGAGGATGTGATTAGAGATGGTGGTGTTTTCATTCATTCACACACAAAGAGAATTGGTTTGCAATTGTATTCAATGCCACCAGATATCCTTTAGGGTTTTCAAAGATTCCAACGAAAACTCCAACGGAAATGTCCGTTGGAAATCAAAAAATTGCAAGTCATTTATCGTTTAACAAAACGGCGCGTTTCAAAATTTTTTATTCCAATGAAACAATCCATTGCAATGTCCATTGGAAATACATTTTTTGAAAAAAAATTAAAAATGGAGTGTTTTGATTTTTTGGCCATTCCAATGCACAGGTCCGTTGGAAGATTAGTCCAACGGAATTTCCTACAGACTATTCCAACGGAACCGCCCATCCGTTGGAATGTCCCACTATTGTCTTCCATAGGAATTTTCGTTGGAATATTCTGTTGGAAAATCATGTTTTTCTTGTAGTGAGATGTCTAAAATACCAAACAAGCACACAAGCTATGGAGGTAGCATACACTTATGCTATAGAGGTAGCAAGTGAAATCAAGAACTATAGAGGTAGTAAGTTGAATCAAGAGTTGTGTGGGGATAGTGTGTTACAAGCTACAAAAGTAGTATGGCAAGCACAAGTTACAGAGGTAACAACCTGAATACTACAGAGGCAGTAGGACAGGTAAAGTTTCAGAGGCAACAAAGTTGGGAGAACTATGGAGACAATGATAAGTGAGTTTGTGCTAGGATAACAAAGTTGAGTCTATAGAGGTAGAACATAAAGTCTGCAAAGGTAGCATCACTGAAGATACTGAAGTTATGGAGGCAACTACCCAAAGTTGTGGATGGAAAGCAAATGCACAGTGGGGCAATTTCAAGGAAACAAAACCAAGAGGAAGTTTAGGGAGGAGCTAAGGAGTAGCAGACTAATGATGATCCTAAAAGTTGTGTTATGTTAAGGGTGCCATTCATTAAAGCCTCTCAAATAATGTTAGCTCAAAGAGATAAGCAGAGTGATTGAAGAAGAAGTTCAAGTGGAATAGGCTAAAGACCCACATGAAGATTCAAGAAGCTAGCACTCAAAAGGAGAAACCTTTATGGAAGCTCTATCAGATTAAGGAGTCAATGAGGGCATTGACATTAGAAGTAGGGGAGAATGCCACAAGTCAACCTTATGAACCAATTTGATAGGCAAACATGCTCAAATTTGGATAAAACTTGGCATAAAAATCAAATATGAGAAGGAGGCCTTGTGGTACAAATTTGGGAGTAAATGCTCTTATAGATTATTTTTTCAAATTTTTTCCATTTTGGGGATATTTGTGTCTTTTTAGCATTAATCATTTGTCTAGTACAAGTAGAAAAGTACGTGGTTGTGATCTTTGCATTTTTATCTTCATGTCCATATGAGATAACACATTAGAATCCTTAGGAGTTAGGAGAAATGTCCTTATGTTAACTAGGAAAAAGTATGGCTACTCCTGCCATTAGGACTTTTGCTTAAAATGCTCTTTATGGGGGGCGCATTTGGTGATCATTATGACTCATGCTAGAGATCAAAGTATGGAGCTTATAGATATTTCCTTTACACACCCAAAACTATGTAATAAGGCATATATTAATAAAATAGAGTTGTCCCTCTCCTTATTTTTAAAAAGCCCCTTCTCAAAATGTTCTAGAGGCTTCTTATGTGGCACGTTCTTTGAGACTTAATATGTGTTAATGCTTCGACTACACACTCATGTTGGCTTGCAAACATGTTACATATAGGATTTTGATTGTATAGGTAACAAAATGCTCAATGCCCTGATTATCTATCCAAGTATGGCTCAAATTTATTAGAAAGCTAGCATATTGACCAAAAGTTGACAACATGTGTCACATGGTTTCGGCTAGAGAGTCATCGGCCTGTGACACATGGACATGTCACATCCAAATAATTAGGCACAATAAGAAATAAATCTTCATGGACCATAGATTCCAACTACACAACTTTTTTCTTATCAGGATATCACCATGGGTTAGCAACATATTATGATATTTGTACTTTTGTGAAATGGTAGCAATGTAATTACCAATGCTCAAATTATTTATCAAACACATGATAATCAACTACAATCCAATAATATAGAAGATTTACAAGCCTAATCTTTAAATTTTTTAATTGACATTACGCAACATGGATTTCATACTAAAAAATACTCCTATGGGAATGAATATTGCAACACAAGCCATGTTACCCATGATCATAGGACCATTTTCTACTAGACCACCTGATACTACACCACTAATTGATATTGGACTAAATCAGGACTTGGTACTTGCACCTATGTATAATGAGCACAATGGAATTAATGATGATAACAGAAATGTTCTCCTACATGCAATACCTATAACAACAACTAGAAATAATGTAGAACATAAGCCCTTAGACTCTTGGGACCATAAATTTGGTAGATAGGATATGATTAATGTCTTGGAAGTTTGGTTGAACAGTACTTTATCATATAGATTTAGTATAGGACTCTTTATTTCATCACAAGGGCAACAAGGCCCTTTTTAGGAAGTTATTAGACTGTTTGCCTAACAAACTGATAGAATTAGTTTATTGGCTACAACTCTCTTGTATTCACAATCATATCATGCACCTTTTTTGTTCAATCCACTAATTTGGTATTTTGCTATTAGACTATCTTTGTTCATGCTTCCTACGTCTAGCCTTGGCTACTCCATAACCATCAATCAGCTCACTGCATGGGTATCCACTTACACTAATAATACTTGCATGCTTCAATCTTCATTCATTATGGAAACTTCAAACAAGAGGAAACATGAGTAACATAATGCATTCCAAAAAAAAAATGAGGGTGATCATTAAAGAAATTTCACATGAAGTGTTTTATACCTTCAAAAGATAGCAAGTCTAGGGTGAATATTCAAATGCTAATCAAGATCAACACATTTAGTAGCAAGGTTAACCACACTTACCAATCCTACTTTCTACATTACCTTATGATCAGATTCTACACAATCCATATAGTCCATAAACCTCAATTGGACATATTATAGAAAATCTAATTCCAAGGGAAAACAATATCACATATGCTCAACATTCTTAGGAACCAATGCAATGTCATGACTTTATACATCAAGGGCATGAAACTCTTAGCTTAATAATCAATTCCATTGCATTTTCAAAAGGACATAATTCATCTTAAGTGTCTGGTTGATACAATAAAGAGTATGGTTACTTTTAAGCTCAACATAATAAGGATTTTCTTGATGAAATTATCATCAAATTTTCTTAACCCTTGTTAGGGTTCAGGGTGGTTGTTCCAAAACAACCCCTATAACGATAAAGGTTTTGGCTTGGAATTGTTGATGTTTAAGATATCATTTGACATTTCTTAAATGTAGACAACTAATTAGGCAATATAATCCTCAATTCATTTTGCTTGCAAAAACTTCAAGCCCATTCATGTTATTGTTGACTTTTTGAAAAATCAAGGTTTTAGTAAAATCATTAGTATAGATGCTCAAGGTCATTAAGATGATTTTTTTTTTGGATGGACTCCTAACTTTGTGGACATGCCCAGTTAGATCACAACTCATTAGATTCAAGTTATTGTCTATTTGCCTAATTCTACCAGAGTTCAACTTACAAGAGTGTATGGCCTCCCTCATCTGCAACATAAACATGTTTTATGGCATTTCTCAAAGATACATATGTTTCTTCCCCTATTTCACTATCCTAACTACTATCCCATGGTTATTGCCACAAAGTTTGTTTTACAACTATATAATGCTAGCTTACTATGCCATGAGTCATTGTCACTACTCTACTACTCCATTATGTAGCTCTACCTCACTATATTGGGTATCATTACCACTCACCATGCGACTATGATGTGCTAGCTCCTCTAGCATCTCACCTTGAATCTTGTGGATGAATACTATAGCTCATTCATTTCATCTAGATGATTTGTTGTGCACAACTGTTCCCTCATGGACCTTCTCTTTACCCTTCGGGTTTACTCCTTCAAGTAAAATTCATGCCTTCCAACATGATTTTGGATTCCTCTAATAAGATTTATCAACTTAACACATCTCTTTAGATGTGTCATCCTATAGTATGAGTTAATTGTTTGTTGTGGCCACGCATTCTAGCATGACCAAAGTTTTGCCCTCTAAGCATTGTCAACAACAAATATGTCCGACATAAATATGGTTAAGCCATCTTGGCAAGATTAGGGCTTCTCTGAGGCTTCCTCCCACTAGATAGGCCATCAAATCTCTTACCATTTCATATGGTTTTACATTCCTTTAAATGCTAATATGAATGAATGCATAATCAATATCCCATGCTATACAGCAAGCCATCAACTTCTACACACATTTACACCTGATGCACCAATTATGTTCCCTCAAATACAATATCTCAAATAGTAGTCCTTGAGTCACTCTAACCTCTTGCTACCCTCTCAATCAAGTCATTAGCAACATCCCTTCATAATTTAGACAAGTGTTTGCTTCACTCACAACCGTTATATGCTTTCAACAAGTCAAATTTACTCGATGATAGCCTGTTTGATCTACTCTTTAGCACCAACTGAGCTTTGATACCAACTTTCATGGGCCAATAGCTTCTAGTCGTACCGTGCAATGGATGATGCCAACTTTTGGCCAACATGCTAGCCTTTCAATAACTTTTGCAACACTTGGATAAATAACGGGGAAAAACATATTTTGATCACTCATACAATGAAATCCTATACACAACATGTTTGTATACAAACATAAGCATGTAGTCAAAACTTTCGCACATACTGAGCCTCAAATAATGCCTCATATAATTAGCCTCTGGTATACATTGAGAAGGGACTTTATAAATATGAAGAGCGACAACTCTATTTTATTGATATATACCTCATTACATAGTTTTGAGTGTGAATAGGGAGCCTTCATGCCACTGCACTCTAATCCCTAGCTCATGCCACAACACCCACTCGAGCCATTTGAAACATCCCCTTAAAGAGCATTCTAAGTCAAAGTACAAGCATATATACTTTTTTCAAGTTGATGTAAGGACTTTTTTCATAGCTTGAAAGGGTTCTAATGCACCATCTCATATGGATGCAGAGATAAAAGTGTAAGGATTGCAACCATGTGTTTTTCTACTCACATTGGATAAACAATCTATGCTAAAAGATACAAATATTCCCAAAAATGCAAAAATAAGGAAAAATAATACACAAGTGAATTTGCTCCCAAATTTGCACCATAAGACCCCCTTTTAATACTTGATTTTTATGCCAATTTTTTTCCTTAATGAACATGTTTGCCCCTTGAATTGGTTCACAAGGTCATCTTGTAACTAACGAGTGTGCTAAACGAGTTAAGTAACTATATTCATAGCATAATCTTGAAGTGTGTTTTAAATAACTAGGTTTCAAAGAAAATAAAAATCTATTCATAATATTAAGGGCAAATGTAATATCCAAAGTTTTATTGTATACTTGTTATAGAATTTCTTTTATTTTTATTTTTATTAAAAGAATTAAATATTTGAAAACAAGAAATTTGGAGATCGAGTAAAAATTATGCTAATTATTTTCTAAATATGGAAGTGTTATTAGTTTTAAAGGTACAAATTAATTTGCTTAGCAGTCTAAATGGATTTTTCCTCATTTTATTAGTATATTCTCAAATTTGTTTTAATTTTTCTAACAAAGGCAAATTTTGAGAAAAACAAAATGGATGAAATTGACATTAGGTGTTTTTTTTTTTCAAAATTTAGTTAATTTTCTTTTAAAGCCACAAGATTATGTCATTTTTAAGGAATTTATTTAAGTAACCCTCAACTAGCAAAAGGTGTAAACTAACTCAACTCTGCCTTTCTTCTCCTTCTCCTTACTTTGTTTGAGGGTGAGCTAGTAAGAAGAAACTACAACAATTCAACTGTTTCCCAAATCTACTACTTGATCGTCGTCCTTGTGGTGTGCTAGAATTGCCTTGATTCTGGGTAGCTACTCATGCATTGCTAGCTGCAAGGATGTTAGCCAGTTCAATAGTTTCACTATTTATCCGAACTACATATCAGTTCGCTCAAATGGGGTTAGTCATGCTTTGCTATCCTTGCCCATCGAAAGTTGCCAGTTATGTGCAAGGAGATCAAAACCAACAGTAGCAATTGATTTCTTGCACCATCTTGCTAGAGGAACCACTACCCTATTTGGGGGTTGGTGACCTAGGCTAGTCCACTGATGAGGATAGCTCAATTTGAGCTTTCACAATGCTCGCTTGTTCTAGGTAAATATATTTATACCTTAAAATTTCTATCTAGATCAAAATTCCTGTAGTGAATCCAAGTAGCATGATCATGAACCCTAACCGCACTTTGTTAAATTTTAGTTTTACTTTCTTGTAATTTTTAGTTAATTTTTGTAGAATAAGGAAGGAATGACTCAAATAAAAAAAATTCTTCTAATTTATTGATGAAAATTCCTAGTAAATATTTAGGAAATTAAATAAAATTTTGATATTAGAGTTCCTTTTTAGTTTTTGGAATTTGAAACACTTTTATGACATTAGATTCCATTTATATTTATATGCTTATAGATGAGAACTTAGTGGAAGCTTAGAAAGTATAGCTTGAGTTGGCTCAAAGAATAAGAGCTACTTGAACTCTTGAATGGTGAGTAAATTACTTACTCACTTTGGTACTTTAAACATGTGATAATTATTTGTGTTTGTGCTTACTTGAGATTGTCTAAATATGTTGGACTTGAATATATGTGTGGGATTGTGCTTATGTGTATTTTGTATGTTATGTGTGAATGGGTGCCTATCTCTATTTTTTATTACGCTAGGATGAGTTACCCTGTCCCCACATTGCTAGTGTGCTATCTTATGGGTGAAAGGGCTAGTCTGAGTGTGTATTCATATTTTTTGCTATAAGTGGATCGATTTCTATGCAAAATGAGTAGGGTACAATTGTTACAAGTGGGATTTAGCTCTTATGCTAAATAAGTTGGGTAACCCATTGTCCAATAAGTAGAATAGAAAATAGAAAAGAGAAAAGAGGAAATGACACTAGAGGGAAGTGGGGTAATATGAGAAAAATAGACTGACAGAAGTTTTCCTTTTATTTTATTGGCTAGCCTGATTTTGAAGTAGTGGCTGGAAGTTTTTATGCCCCAAAATAAGAACTAGTTCTTAAGTATAAGTAAGTATTCTTGTGGAAAAACTAAATCATAAACAATAAGTTGCAAGTCGAAACTAGCAGCAATAATAAGGAGTAAAGTATTGTTTAGTTAGTAAAAAAATTGATAAATTTGATACCCTTGTTGTATTTAATTGTAATCCATGTATGAATATTCTTTTACACCTCATCAACATGATGACTAGGTTGATCTATGTTTTGGTGGATTCCTTAAATTTTTAAGTGTTATATTTGTGAGTTTGACAAGTGTGATTGAAATCCTTATAGGAGAATAGCCATGATCTAGGTATATGTGGGTTGTTAAATAGTAATTTATTGGTAGACATCATACTTTGTTTACCTTGAACTCAAAACTTATGGTAATGGTTGTAAGTGTGGTTGTTATGTCTCTAGGAAAGATGGGCCTCTCAACCACCTTATTTATAATCATGTAATGATCAATTTGATTCTTTGAATTTCTTATATGAATGTTGTGATGGAAGAATGGGTTATGCATGTATTTAAAAATATTTATATGTACGTTGAAATGCCCGATTGAACATATTGTAGACAAAAAAAAATTTGATAAATAATTTATTAATTTTACTTTAATTAATCAAATAATTAAGTAAATAACTTTGACTTCGAATTTTATTCTTTTAAACAATAAAGTTGGGAGAAATAATGGAAGAATTGAAAATTCTAGACCAAACCATCTTTCTTAATCTAGTTGTGGTCATAATGTAATTTTATATTTAGAGAAAAATTATCATTGATATTACATTAAATATACTTATAATATAAATAATAGTATTATAGTATTATTTTTAGTCATTTATATTTTTTATTTATTCTATGATATTAAATTGTTAAATATATTTATTTTTATAAATTTTTCAAACTATTAAATTGTCAATACACTACAAGAATTTCAGGAAATTTCAACGGACAAAATCTGTTGGAATTTCACTAAATTCCATTGGAATTGGCCATTCCAATGGATATTGGTCCGTTGGAATACCACTCGTTGGAATGGTCAATTCCAACGGAAAGTCTAACGGACAACATCTGTTAGAATATCCATTCATAAAATTTGTCCAATGAGTTCTTTTAATAGATTTTCCAACGGATATGTCCGTTGGAATATATTTCCAATGGACTATGTCCATTGAAAAATCTGTTGGAGTAGTAATTTAGTTTTTTTGTTTTATTTATTTTTATCCACTCTAAGGGATATTCCAATAGGTAAGTCCATTGGAATCATATTCCCACGAATTCCGTCCGTTGGAATATACAATTATTTTATTTTTTAAATTTTTTAATAGTTTCAAAAATGTTCCAACAAGTCAGTATCTAATGGAAGTTCCGTTGGAAATAAAAAAAATTCCCAGTCACTTTTTTATTTTATATACTATCGAATTCAACAAAATAGCACAAAGAACAAAAAAAATCATAGTGAACAACAAGTAATATCTAATGAGGGAAAATCCATATAATAAATAATATAAAAGATCTAAATGTAACAATGTCAACAGTAATAACAAGTAATATCTAATATGAGAGAAAATCCTAAATGTAATAATGTAAAAGATCTAA
>JANHAO010027148.1:0-10920 GCA_026873985.1 Saraca asoca | reverse complement strand
TCTCTTTTAAGCTGGGAGAGCCCTTCTTCTCCCTCTCACTTAGTCATTTGAAAAATTTCAGGCTTCTGGTGTTCTCAGCCTATCTATCCTCTCGGCTGCCATTATAGTTGCTCTGCTAGCAGACTCCGCTGTTCTTTGTTTGCTCTTCCGGCTATTTCTTGATCCTTTAGGGTTTTCCATTTCTAGCAATTGCGGTACGCTCCCTTTAGCCTTGCATATTGCACATTATTCTTCCTTTGTAGGACATTAGGACTTGATTTTGCCTGATTGATTAGGTGATTGTTGATGCTGGTGAATGTATATGATTCGGATGCCTAGTCTCTGATTAGAGTAGGATAGTTGGGTTGTCGATGGATTCTAGGATTCCTGACACATATTTGCATCTTCTGAGGTTTTATTATCTGTTTATCCCCCGTTTATTGGAATCTAGGTTATCGGCGCGGTGGCATAAGGTGTGCATGGCCTACGGGGTAGAGGGTATTAGTTATGGTTTTGATATGGTTTGCTTTCGGTGAACTTATCAGTCTCTTTATTTCTTTTTGTAGATGGGAATGGGTCATGAATGTCATCATCACCTAATTAGGAGTGAGGATGATGAACCTGACTCATCTCCAGATACAAGGAATGTCCTCCATGCTAAGACTGTGACATCTAGCGAGAGAGGAGCTGCTTCAAATCCGGGTTCTCATTCGAGGCACACCAAAGGCCAAAGGATGACATCGGGCCAACACCCCAGTTGTCATGCATTTAAGCACCACAAATCCACCATACGAGTTCAAGATGTCACCTCCATCACTGAATCGAATCGGATTCCTATGGGGTGCAATGCCATGGTCCTTGCTCCTGAAGACTACGTCGCTCATCTTCCTCACGGCTTTATAGCTATTGGCATCCTGCATCTCTCCGCAGGATTAAAATTCCCTGTTCCACCTTTCATCATTGATTTTTTGAACAAGATAAAGCTTAGCCCTTTTCAATTGACGTCGAATTCGTACATTGCACTAATTTTGCTTATGCTTATCCATAAGGTTAACGGCCTCCCACCACTATCGCCTGAAACCCTCTACTTTCTTTACGACCTCAGGTGTGCAAACTCTGAGGATGGGCTCTATTATCTCTTGGTGAGGCAAACACCTTATAAAGAAATCCTCCCACAAGGGAGTGCGAAGGGGATGTCCAATGCGAGGTGCTACAAGACTCGCTAGTTCTACATCTTGTGCCCTTCGCTGAGATACCTTAAGAATTTTAATTTCGTTCTCATTCCAGGTAGGTAGGTTAGGTTTGAATGAATTTGTTTACTTGTTGACTTTTTGTCTTCTGTTCTGGATTCTAGCTTGTAGTTCTAAGCTCTAACTTCTCATTCAATTTTTCAGACGGCACCGACAGGTGACCAACACTCGGGGCCGAAGAGTTGAACACTCTAGATTAGTTTACTTTTTCTGAAGATCTCTAAAATGATTTCAAGTTCAGCGAGGATGTTCTCCATTTTTACAAACTCGCCCCACCACTAGACACAATCGTGATGAGTGAGATAAGGATTCGCCAACTGAAGGAAGTCCGGCCAGTGAACTTTGATGACTATGATAAGATCATGGACTTGATTCTCAGAACACCTTCACTAGATAGCGAAGATGATGCTTCTTTGGGCAGCGTGGCCGTCTTGACTCAGGTCACTGTGGATCAGCCCCCAACTCCTGAAGCGAGACCTGCCTCTAAAGCTCTAGTAGTTGCTAAGGCTGAAATAATTTTGACTGTTGCAGAGCAACCAATCACTGTCGTAGAAGTCCCTCTTCCGGATCCAATCTCTTTGCCTCACTCTGAAGGGGTGGAGGTAACCCGTGCCATAAATCCTCCCAGCCCCTCCCCAAAAGAAATGAAGGATTGCCCAAGGGAGAGAGAGAGTGACCCCTTAAAACCCATCAGGGGTTAACCTCACAAAGCCATTAGCTAAGCCCAAATCAGAAATAGAGGTGCATGCTCAGACTCTTGTTGAGAATTTTTTTACGGTCTTGGGCAATGACGGCAAGATCACAATGATCGAGAGTAAGGATCTTTCCTTCGTGAGGCTGGCAAGATATGCTACTCAACAGGGTCTATCGGTATATGTTGTTACTCATCTTAGCTATTTCCCTTATTATCAAGTTTGACCTTACTGTCTATTTTTGTAGAGCGTTCTGTTATTGTTGAAGATTGTTATTAAGTGCGAGGATCGAGATAGAGAGAAGTCGACCCTCATGAACAAGATGAAGGCTCATCAAGCTAAGGTGTAGGAACTTGGGGGGAAAGTGAGGGAGTTGGAGACCGCATTATCCCCCGAGATGAAACATCGTGAGGATATGGAGATAAATTATGGTCTTGCAACTAACGACCTCAACAAAGCAAGGATGGAGTTGTATGATGCCCAAATGCAGCTGCAACATATGAACAAGGTGGCAAGCGCTATTGAAGAGAGAGTACGAGCCACAAAGCAGCGGGCTAAGGCTTCTACTGAAGAAGTGGTGACACTCAAAAGAGAGTTGCAGCTCATGACAGAGAGAGCGACAAAGGTTAAGGTTGAGATGTCCTCATGCGAAGTGAAAATAGCCATGGAGATAAGAAGGACAATTCTCGAGTCATTCCTTTATACCATGCGGCAAAAGTATCCAGATCTTGACTACTCCTTCTTTGGCCTCCAGGCCATCAAAGGGGTCAAACGATGGAGAGCTCAAGCAACGAGGAAGAGTCTGGGTGGTCCGCACCTCATCTGTAGAGGTCGTTGCCTAGGGAGAGGGTAACTCTCAAGTTGCTGACGTTACTTCTACACCTGTTGCTCCTGCACCTAATGCTTCTGGTGTCCTAACTTTCGGCTCGTAGCCTATTGAAGGCTTAGCCCTTGAGGCCTTGCCCTCGTAGAATAATAAAAATTGTATAATTTGACTTTTGATACTTTTGGCATATGTAATGAACCTTATAAACAACCCATATAATTTTATGATGGAGCCAAGCTCTTCCTATATCTATTGCTTTAGTACATGATTGACTATGCGATTCCCATTCACTCATGCTTAGATAATAGTTTGACATGTAAACTTTTGTTGCATCGTACAACATTTATCTTAACATAAAAATCTCCAATCTTACTTCAAAGAATCCAAAGAATTACATTCATATGTACAATGAATCAATCATAAGTTACCAAGACATTTATTGGTAATAATGGCAGAGGTGCTCGGCATTCCATGCGTGGGGGAATTCTATTCCATTCATATCTGCCAAGTGGTAGGCTCCATCACTCAAAATCCTTTTGACGATATACGGACTTTCCCAATTTGGTCCTAGGGTCCCTTTGTTGGGTTTGTGGGCTCCGGGGAGGACAAGAAGCAAAATGAGATCTCTGGGTTTGAACTTTCGAGCTCACACTCTGTGGCTATAATATCTCACTATGCACCGCTGACAGACTGTAGCCCTTAGGCTGGCTTTTTCTCTCACCTCCTCCAAAAGATCTAGGTTCGTTGTAAGCAGTTAGTTATTATCTTCTGGATCAAAGGCGATTCTTCACTGTGTAGCAACTTCAAGTTCTGTAGGAATCATTGCCCCACCTTCATATACCAATGAGAAGGGGGTTTCCCCCGTGGAGCTATTAGGTGTGGTCCTATAGGCCCATAGTACTGACTATAATTCATCCACCCAGGCTCCCTTTTTGGCCTCTAACTTAGTCTTCAAGATCTTTTTAATGATTTTGTTGATGGCTTCTACTTGCCCGTTGGCCAGTGGGTGGTCTACGGTTGTGAAGCTCTTGACAATCTTGAAGTCTTCACAGAACTTGATAAACTGCTCACTAGTGAACTGGGTCCCATTGTCTGTGACAATCTGTTGTGGGACCCCAAACCTACAAATGATGTTGTTCCAAACAAACTTTTTGACCTTCAAAGATGAGATTTCGATGAGTTCTTTTGCCTCCACCCATTTGGTAAAGTAGTCCACTGCTACTATCGTGTATTTATAGTTTCCCCGTGCCTTAGGAAGTGGTCTGATCAAATCTATCCCACAAATCACAAATGGCCATGGACTTGTCATCTACTTCAGGTAGGCTAGTGGAGCTCGTGGCACCTTTGAGAACCTCTGGCACTTGTCACACCTCTTTATAAGGTCGATAGTGTCTTGCTTCATTGTCGGCTAGTAGAATCCCTGTGAAAGGCTTTTTGTGCCAAGGAGAGCCCCCATCATGGTTTCTGCAATATCCTGTGTGAATCTCTTCCAAGATAATATTACAATCTTCACCATCTATGCATCTTAGAAGCGGGGTCGTGAACCCTCTCTTGTAAAGTGTACCGCTATAGATGCAGTATCTGGCTACTCAAGCTCATAGACATCATGACTTGAGTCTATCTTCTAGCAACTTCTCATTCTACAGGTAGTCTAGGATTAGATTCATCTAGGAGTCGGGCGCTCTGACAATTGCCATGATAACATCTTGTTGCTCAACGCTTGGGGATGGAAAGAGCTCTATTGGTACCGCTCCCATGAGGTCTGAATCATCAGTGGTAGACAGGCGAGCCAAAGCATCCGTGTGCACGTTCTAGGCTCGTGGGATTTGAGTGATCTCAAATTGTTGGAAGGAGCCTAACAATTCTTGGACTTTGTGGAGATATCTTATCACTTTCTCTCCCCAAGCTTGGTATTCACCTTTTATTTGAGGAACAATTAACTGCAAGTCACTAAAAATCTTTATTCTCTCAGCGTGCACCTCTCTAGCTAGTCGTAAGCTTGCTAGCAAAGCCTCATACTCAGCTACATTATTTATGGCCTAAAAGCCAAACCTCAAGGCACTGAAGACCTTGTGCCCTTCCAGACTGGTAAGAAGCATTCCTGCTCTGGCCCTTTGATCCCTAGATGACCCGTTGACAAACAATTCCCACCATGGGGCCTCAAAGACTTCTGCCTTACTTTGTATGGGGCCTGTGAATTTGGCAATGAAATCAGCTAGTGCTTGGCCCTTGATAGTTGTTCTGGGCTTGTACTCAATGTCAAATTGTGCCAACTCTATTGCCCATTTAAGCAGTCATCCTGAGGCATCCATCTTTTGCAGAACTTGTCTTAGTGGGTACTGAGTGAGGACCCTGATGCTATGGGCTTGAAAATAGGGTCGTACCTTCCTTGAGGTAATGACCAGGCAATAGACAAGCTTCTCCATGGGTGAATATCTTGTCTCTACGTCCAGTAGTCTCTTGCTCACATAGTAGATGGGGAGCTGAATTCCTCCCTCTTCTCACATAAGTTGTGTGCTCAAGGCATGCTGAGACACACCCAAGTATATGGTTAATCTTTCACCCTCTTTCGGTTTAGAAAGGAGAGGTGCTTGCCCAAGATATATCTTAAGTTCTTGAAATGCAACCTCACATTCAGATGTCCACTCGAACCTCCTCGCCCTCTTGAAGACGTCGAAGAAGGGAACACATTTATCCGTTGCCTTGGAGATAAACCTACTAAGTGCTGCAACCTAACCATTTAGGCATTAGATGTCTTTTGGTCCTGTGGAAGAATGCATATCGAGTAATGCCCTGATTTTCTTTGGGTTCACTTTGATCCCTCTGTTGTTCATGATGAAGTCGAGGAACTTGCCCGAGGCTACTCTAAATGCACACTTGTGCAGGTTAAGCTTCATCCAGTACCTCCTTAGGGTTTGAAACATTGCGTCAAGGTCACGAACATGATCAACGAGCTGTTTGGATTTCACTAGCATATCATCTATGTATACCTCCATAGTCTTGACAATCTGTTCTTGGAACATCATGTTCACCAACTGCTAATAGGTTGACCCTGCATTTTTAAGTCTAAAGGACATCACTTTGTAACAATACAACCCGCAGTCAGTGATGAAGGAGGTATGCTCTTTGTCCTATGCAGCCATTAGGATCTGATTGTACTCTAAGTAGGTGTCCATAAAGCTAAGCAGTTCATGTCCCGTTGTGGCATCTACTAGCTAGTCTATCCTCAGTAAGGGAAAGCTATCTTTGGGGCATGCTTTGTTGAGATCAGTGAAGTCGATACACGTTCTCTACTTCCTGTTCTTCTTCTTGACGAGTATATGGTTGGCCACCTAAGTAAGATATTGTGCCTCTTGAAGAAGTTGTTTGCTAGAAGCTTGTCCATCTGTTCTTTAAGCACCATGTAGCACTCGATGGTCATCGGTCTTCTCTTCTAACAAACTGGTTTGGCCTGGGGATCGATGTTAATTCTATGCGACATTATGCATGAATCGATACCCTCCATATCTTCATGGTTCCAAGCAAAAACATCCATGTTTGCTATGAGAAAACCCACTAATTGTGCCTTCATATTGGGTGGTAGGCATTTTCCCAGCTTGAGGTGTCTCTATCCATCTACCTCACTCACTTGTACATCCTTTAGTTCTTTAACTGGCCCGGTGGCTTGTTTAGCGTCCACCTCTTGAGGGTCAAGGTCGTAGCTGACCCCTTTCTCACTTATCGTTCAGGGCTCTCCCCCGGACACAACATTTACCTTCTTCCCTTGGACCTCGAGTTTAATTGCCTCTTCATAACAGTGCCAAGCTACTTGCTACTCTCTATGCATGCACCTCATTCCGCCTGGGGTCAAGAACTTGATGGTTAATGTCCTAGTTGACGTTACCATGTCGAAGTCATTCATGGCAGGTCATCCCAGCACCACATTGTAAGCCAAGGGACAATCTATAATCAGAAAATCTGCTATGATGGTTGCTTGTTTGTCATGATCTCATAGAGTAAGTGGGAACTTGATCTGTCCTACTCTAAGTATTCTATCTCCAGTGAAGCCATAGAAGAGCTCAGGTGATGGGTCCAGCTAATTCTCATTCATGCCCATCTAGTCGTAGCACCCTTTATACATTACATTAACGGAGCTCCCAGTATCTACCATGATCCTTCTTACATCGGCATTGCCGATCTTTGCCCAGATGACTATGGCATCGTTGTGACGGTAATAGACCCCTTGTGCATCCTCTTCCATGAAGGAAATGTTGTCGTGGGATATCTTAGCCCTCTTAGTGGGTCTTTCACACTCCACATGACTCGTCAGAAGGACATGGCCAGCCACTCGCACATGGCGATCACATGATCAGTTCGAGGTGCCAGCAATACAAGGTCCTCCATGTATGGTGACAATGGTCCTCATGGATGGCATTTTCTCATGCTCAGGAGTTTGATGGCATTGCAACGTAAGTTGCTGAAGACGTGGGGGTCACTGACCATGGGATCTCACCACGTAGTCTCTCAAGCAGCCTCTTTTAATGAGGTCTTTGATGGCGTCTTTCAACGCCCAGCAATTCGACGTGTTGTGCCCAACTTCGCTGTGATAGGCACAAAACTTGTTGTAGTTCCTCTTCTCAATAGGGGTCTTCATTAGCCTAGGCCTATCGAAGTCTTCATATCCCTATCAGTCATATAGATCCTGTTGGTGCATCCGATAGGACAGTATAAGTGTCGTAGCGACATTGGTACTAAAATTGTTCACTCTAGGCCTTCTTTGTATTTTGGCCTTCAGGTCCCCCTTTTTGGTTGTCCTTACTGCTCTCACCTCTATTCCTTTTCCTGCCTTGGTTGGAGGTACCGATTTCTTCTTTCTTGCTCAGCTTCTTTAGGCTGAAAGTTTCCTCCCATTGGATCTCCTTCGTAGCTCACTCGTAGAACTCGCCTAGGCTCTTGACCAGGGACTTATATATGTCCTCATATAATTTTCTTCCTTTTGGAGTCTAGTTGAAATTGCTATGAGGAAACTTTCGTTAGACGGACTATCTACATTGCTGACTTCTTATCGAAACCTGGCAATGTAATCCTTGAGCGACTCATCCTTTCATTGGAAAACGGTGGCCAAGTGGTAGGAGGGGGCAAGTTGTCTTTTCAACACTCTATATTGGTTGAGGAACTTGTTTTGGCACTTCTCCTAGCTCCTTATGCTATGGGCTGGGAGACTCCTAAACCACATCCATGGCTCCTCTCCAAGTGTGGCGGGGAAGACTCGACATTTCACCAATGGATTGGAGGTCTGCAAGTCCATCTGGATGTTAAAGGTGTCCAGGTTTCTGTAAGGGTCACTATCCCTATTATATAGAGGGATGTTCAGGATTTTAAATCTACGGGGAAGTGGCTCTATCTCAATCTGGCAGGATAGAGGGGTTCTCTCTTCATGTGACTCCCAGTTCCCCTAAGATGCGGAGTTCTTCTCCAATTGCTCCATCCACTAGAGCAATTCTTTGACCATCGATTCTTGGGGCTCAGATCGTTGGCTGGAGGTCTTTTTGCTCCTATCTTCTTGTCTGTTTCAAGTGTTCGTCTGAAGTTTTGTGCTTCTTATCTTTCCCGCTATCGAATGAGTTACGATCCGTGTCTCTCTCGCTATCAGTTTCGTGTGAGGTCTCGCTCTTGTGCGAGCTTTCACATTGGGAGTCATCCTCCTCATCCCCCCGGTCCCGATGGGCTTTAGACCTTCATCACAAATTGGAAGAGTGTAGCGAGTTGGTTCAACGTTGTTTGACCCTGGCCTGCTCTTCATCTTGGGGTCCTGACTGATGATGTCCGGCTTTAGGTGCAGCCACTTCACCCTGCCTTAGTACGCCCTGGACACGTGTTTGAGCCAAAACTAGTACCATGTCAACCTACTCCTTCATTGTATTCTCCAATGCCTCCTAGCGCCGGTCGAGTGCCTCTTAGCGCTATTGCCAAACTTAAACCTCATCAGCTTCATGGACTATAGGTTGATGTTGGGCAAAGGAAGCTGTACCGGTGTCGGCACCCACCATGGGAGCAGCTGCATCTCGTTGTTACGTCTGACCTTCGGGCTAGCCAATTGGAACTCTTGCACTCCTGGTAGCCTTTTCTCTTACGATCATGTCCAAAATAGCTTATCAAGGAGTAAAAATGGAGAATGTGCAGTGGAGGCCCTCCTTCTAGTGACAAAATGTTAACACCAAAATTCAGTCAACATATTGAGTTCAGTGTTTCCCCTGATTGCAAGATAAACGAGATAGTGAATAGTAAAAGAAGGTAGTGAAGAAGAAGAGGAGGAGTCAACGACACCAGAAGTTTATCATGGTTCAACTAAAGCCAGTTTAGCCCCTATATCCACGGTGATCTTTTGTTATTCTCTGAGGAGATTGGTTTTTTAGAGTATGGATATAACAATGGAATTTTCTCTCGAAGAATAGTGCTTACTCTCTATTATGGCAGAGTTTCCCTATGTATTCTTATTATTGCCTCTATGATGACCTCATCCCTCTATTTATAGAAAGGGGGAGGGTTACAAGTGTAATTTAGTGAGTACCAAAAATGATTACTTCTGTCATCTCGGGTATTTAATGCTTGGTACCGGATAATTAATGCTGGACAAATCATTGTCAGATATCCGGGGGGCTGATGTGTAAGTTCAGAGGCTGAGCTGTCAGTTGGGGACATGTACCTTAGATTGTTGACTGGATTCTGTACAAGCATCCATTGTTAGTGGGTGAGCTGGAAGTGGAGCAGGCTAATAGCTCTGGCTGACGTCGTCATTCATACCTGGTCGCTCCTCAGAAGACCATGGGCCCTTTGCTATGGGGTCGGGAGTCTCTTCAATAGGCTATACCCTTTCTTCCGTGATGTAATGAGATGCCTCCGGCTCACACCCGATGGTCAAGAGTTCTTGCTCAGTGACCTCGGACTCCATCCTGGACCTCCATTGGTCTAAATGGGCTTCCGCTTTGACATCGACCAGCCTAAAATGTGCTTCCGAAAAATCCATATAACACCTTTTGAGTCATATTTGGTCTTAAAGACCCATTTACAACTGACTCATTTTGAACCTTCAAGTAACTCAACTAGATCCCATACTTTACTATCATCCATAGATTTCAACTCTTCTTTCATAGCATTGAGCCACTTTTCGGAATTGTCACTTTCCATGGCTTGTTTGAGCGAGACTGGATCCTCATCAATGCTCAAGTCACATTCATGTTCAAGTGAATAAACAATATAATCATCTGAAATAGCTGGCCTTCTTTGCCTTTCTGACCTTCTTAATGCTATTTCTTATGTTCTTTCTATCACTTGTTCATTTGTGACTTGCACATTGCCAGCTGGTTCATCAACTATACATTTATCTTGTGGGTTTTGAATATTATTTTGTTGTCTTTGTGTGTTGTTTGACCATAATATAACAAGAGGGACAATAACTTAAGGAGAAACATTAGGTGAAGAAAATTCACCACGAGTCTCCATAATATACACTTTTCATGATTTCTCACTCCCACTGAACTGGTCATTCTCAATAAATCGAGCATTACCAGCCTCAATTATTCTCGTACTGTGATTAGGATAATAAAACCTATAACCTTTTGACTTTTCAGGATAGCTCATGAAGAAACCAGTAACGGTTCTTGCATCAAGCTTCTTTTCAAGTGGATTATACACCTTTATTTCTGCTTGGCAACCCCAAATGTGAAGGTGCCTCAAACTTGGTTTCCTTCCTGTCCATAGTTCATAAGGGGTCTTAGGAACTGCCTTACTAGGAACCCTGTTAAGCAAATATACAGCTATCTTTAATGCATGCATCCATAATGATAAAGGTACAGTACTATAATTTAACATACTCCTAACTATATCCATAAGAGTACGATTCCGCCTTTCAACTACACCATTTTGTTGTAGTGTACCAGGCATAGTATACTATACACATATGCCTCGACTTTCACGAAACTTTGCAAATGGACCTGGACATTGTCCATTCTCATTAAATTTTCCATAATATTCACCACTCAATCAGATCTCACAACTTTTACTTTTCTATCCAGCTGTCTTTCAACCTCATCAATGAACACTTTAAGTATGTCCACCGACTGAGACTTTTCATGCAGCAAATATAAGTAACAATAACGTGAGAAGTCATCAATAAAGGTGATAAAATACTTTT
>JANHAO010027147.1:0-10916 GCA_026873985.1 Saraca asoca | reverse complement strand
GAAGCCTTGGAATGATTAATGAATCCATCCTAAGCAGTCAAGATTTAGCCAAGTAAACAACACATCAAAAGCTCAATGCATTGCCTAGTTTTCCTATCCTCTTACTATAATTGATCATTAAGCAACAATCATATAGTCATCTAAACCAAATGAAGCCATTTAATTCATAAAACTCAATAAAAATAAAGAGGAAAGGAGAAGAAATGACAAACAATTGAATACAAGTTAAAACTAGAATCTCAGCAATAATCTTCAAGCTATTAATCCCTTAGATTGGTTATAAGCTCAGCCTTCTATGGAAGGTAGAAAATTACAAAGAAAAGAAAGGAAAAATGTCCTACACTACTGCTATCTGAAAACTAAACTAAAACTACATGGAAAACTAAACTAAAGAGCTCTAAACAAAAAGACTTTGCCTGGGCCAAGAGAAGCTAGCTGCATGGTTGGTGAGTAAGCAATGATGAAGGCTGTGTAGTCTGGTTTTGCTTGCTGCCATTCTCCTTGCATGTTTTTCTCTTTTATAAAATGTATTCTCTAGTTTTTCTTCTAACTTACCGTCCTCCAGCTGGTTGTGTGTGAGCTGGTGCAGAGGATGATCCATTGGGCTCACGATCCATGCCAATTAGGGCCTAAAAATCCAATTCTGCAAAAGCCCAACTTGCAGCAATTCTACCTTTGTGTTGCAGCTCATTTTTCATGCCCATAATGATTCATTCAGCTCTGGAAGTCTTCATAAGAAATGTAGAATTATGTCTTAGATTCCATTTGGGCTTAGTTTGACCTCAATTGGAATTTTATAACTCCAGATATTGCATGATAAGTGCTCAAGGGTCAGGCTACCCGAGACAATATTCTAGTCTTGAATTTAACTCCAAATTCAGATAGTCAATTGTGAGATTCAGCATTGGAGGTATTCATGAAGTTTGTAGAGATATGTCTTAGCTTTCCTACAAGACAAGAATCACATAAATTGGACAATTATAGCTTGAGTTATGACTAGAATACAGAAACTACTTAAAATGGCTAAATTATGCAGAATTTCTTCTAATGATGCCAATTGACACAAATCATAAATATGCAATAACAAAGCTGAAAGTAAGTCATTTTGGACCTTAAAATGATAAGTGAGAGGACAATTAAATGAGTAAAATATTTTTTTATCAGAGTGCATAGTCATCCGAAAAAGGTATCATGAGGCTACATCCTTTGGGGAGCTGATACGTCCGAACTGCGGTCTGAAGCTCGCAAAAGCGAACAGATGAAATGTGTAGACTAAATACGTGATGAGCAAGTCACAAACTTGTAGCAGCCTCTTGAACCCCAACAGGATCAGGATGAGTAGTAAAATCCCTAGCGACCTCTCCACTCCTTGAGGTTGCTTGACTAAGATGTCGCGTCAGCCCCACGTTTTGGGCTAAGGATTTGCATTCGTTATCTTCATTCCTACTTTAGTAATGACAAAATCCATGACCTGTGCCTATCTACACAAAGGGAAAAGACTAGTCAGGTTGCTGTAACCAGACCCTACTAAAAAACTAAGGCTAATAGCTTCCTATGAGGTAGGCTATAAACACCCCAAGCCACCCATTTACGACCTGGACTCCAACGAACAAGAAAAAACTCTACGATTGAATCACAAAATTCAAATGGCAGATGCTAGACTTGAAACGATAATAAAAAAACCAAGAGTTTGCTAACAAAATCAACCGAATAAACCAAACTAGGCGAAAAAGAGAATTCGCAAATAATTAACCTCAACCGGCTAATGTTCTCATCCCTCAAACAATGGTAGATAAACCTCAAGCTATAGAACAGAGAAATCTAGAAACGATAAAGTGAAGGAAGACATACTATAGTTGATTGAAACGGAAGATCTGAGGATGTGTGCAAAAGTGTTTTCCAGTGAAATGGGACCCAAGCAACCACCAGGGAACCACAACAACACTAAGGGAAACAAATGATGGAAGTGATGGCAATAGTTGACAGAGTGAACAAGTGCAGAGAGTTCAGGAACTTCAAGTTTGAAATGATGAATGAGAGCGAAGAGAAAAGCCCCTTCAACTTATAAGGCACACAACATCACCATTGGATCTGGGAACCCATCAGCTACCCATGATCTAACAATTCAGCAAGTGCTAGCAATTGATTGACAGTAGCAATGCACACGTGTGGTAAAGGTGGGAGTAATCATGACAGCCTAGCTGTGGGAAATTGAACAGTCACTTACAAAGCCAGTAGAAGCATGTCAAATGGCTCGTGGAATTACAGATCGTGAGCAATAAGTCATGGCACTATCGGATGAGAACAATAGAACCCGATTGAAAGGACTGAGCCACAACAAGCCACAAGACCAGCAAGCAAACTGGATAGTTCTAGCACCTCTGCCCAAGCCTCCTCCAAAGCCAGAAGCTCCTCCCTCCGCTCTGCAACTCCTTGTCGTAGGCAGAAATCGAGCAATTAGCTCGCTAGAGAACAAAAGAACAAAAAAGGGGGAGTTAAACTTGTTAGCTCCAAGAGGACGTTACAAGTAAGTTCCCAGAGTTCTTGGGGAAGAATACCCTGTGAGAACCACGTGCAGTGAGTCATTCATGCCTCGCAATCCCATGCAGCAAATCATACACGTCTCAAAACATGAAGATGTAGGCCAAAGCTTCAGAAGTATAAGGGGATCATCCAATGCACTCATCTGGCTACTCTGTTAAGAAAGGGAGAGGATTTCTCGTGCCTTATATAGACGAGCCTGACTTCACCAAAGAATCCAGAAGATATTTAACTATACCAAATCAAATGATCCACAATAAACCAAGACTATCACACCAATAGTTGGAGAGCATCCACGATGGGAGGCACAGCTTGATACAGGTGAAATGAGAGACTAAGACTCGAAATGACAATACGGCAGGCTATAAGCAGAAACTTTTGACTAAATGGTGGGCTGTAGATGAAAGACTTGACAATGCTACAGACTACGAGCAAAGTCTTTATTAGTAGAATACAACTCCCAGTCCACAAAGCGCACTGAGTGTTAGAGGGCTTGATGTTATAGGTGTTTTTTGGATTGTGCAAAATGGGTCGGCCAAGGCCCAATAAGAAATCAAGTCTAGCTACAAGGAGACCTAAATCGCTTAATGAACAAGGTCACTTAATGAGGTGTCAGCTCGTTAAACGAGACCTTGAGGCATAGGCCGAGGACGAAGCAAGAATCCAGCTCATTAGGGAGGACACTAACTCGCTAAACGAAACACGGTGCCTGGGCCACCTTTCAACAAACTCATTCTAGATGGATCTAGCAACGAGATCAGCTCGTGATGAACAGGTCACCCAATACAGGCCCAGGTCATTAAGGTAGCGAGCTGAGCACAAGTACGGAAGTCTAGTCATCAGCTAAGGACACATATTCCTAACCAACAGCTTATCTTTTAGAACCGATACATCAGCCCCCAACAGTCCGATAATGATTTGCCCAGTATTTGTTATCAGACACCAAGCATTTATTGGCCGATGTGACGAAAATAATCATTTTATTACTTGCCAAATTACACTTGTGACCATTTCTTCTCCTATAAATAGGGGGAACCTCTGTAAAAGAGATATAGAAAAATAGACCGTATGCAGACATTATACCAGAATAGCAACTAAGCATTGTATCTCCGTTGAGATTTATGGAGAAAATTGTTACACAGATTTAATACAACTCATCGTGGACGTAGGGATCGATTGACTTCAGCCGAACCACGATAAAACTTCTGATATTTGTTGTTCTCCTTTTTGTTCTTCTTCCCTCTTTCTCATTAGCTCACACTCTCAACTTGTAGTTTAGGATTACATTGAACTTACACCTGTTGATCGAATTTTACAGTCAACATTATATAACATAATTTTTTAATTATTAGGCTTGTTTAGGTTGGAAAATAATTTGAGTGGAGTAATGTAAAGTTCAAGCTTAGCTCGTTAGGTTTGAAACATTTAAAATCAAATTCAAATTGGGTTTTTTACAAGTTGATATCTTGAATTGCTTCTGATTGACTAGATTTGTTTACACCTCTATTCGTAAGAATATGTATATATAGATTATTTTCGCATTTTAGAAAGAAATGCAAGTACTCACTGAAATGTTTTTTATAACTTTTTATATAAATTATGTAACTTGTAACTATTTAATAAAAATTTATAAACTTTATATAAAAATCCTTTGACTTTTCTGAAATAATTGGAGAAAGTCAAAGTTACTCGCAATTGGCTTACAATTTGTAGTAATATTATTCAACAATTTTATCAAGTTTCATTTTTAAGCGTGTAACTTGCAATTGTTCACAGACGAATTGCAACTTTCAAAAAATTAATTTGCAGTTATTGAAAGGGAAGTTGTAACAAGATCACTTGTTATTGCTGAGAAATTAAATTAATTCGTAAGTGAACCACAAGATATTTTCAATATAGCACCCTGAAAATATTATGAAAATTTAAATGGAATATTATCATTTTGGGAACCCAGAGTGGAAATTTGCGAAGTACGTTTGTTATGATGTTGAAAAACAATACTTTCCGATATATATGGTTTTATGTTTAATAATGATGGTGAATCAGATTTTTATATAAAGTTTATATAAAAAAAATTATATTAAAGTAGTGATGATGAAGAGGAGTAATACCTCAAGAAAATTCTAGGACAATAAATTGTTTTCACAACACGTCCAAAATAAATAAATAAAATTATAAAACTATTTAAAAATGCAATATTATTAACAGAAAATTCTATGGAAAATCTGGAGTGGCCTTGTATATATTTTTCAGAAACATTATAATTTAAATAATTTGTTATGAAATGTCTACTAATTATAAGTATAAAAACACTTGACATTAATCTCATAGCAAGTTGAGTTATCCTGAGGTCGAGAGTTCGAGCCTCTCTCACCCCAACATTTTTGGAAAATATTTCCCAGACTTTCTGACAGAATTAAGCGAGAACGGATGTCAATTAGTTTACAATTTTGCAGAAAAAGAGACGAAATATTTTTTCAAAAAAAAAAGTAAAAAATCCTTTGAAAATGTTTCAATTTTAATTAAAAAAATAATTTATTTATCAAAATTTCACAAAAAAAAGTTACTTCCAAACTTTCTGACAAAATCAAGCTAGACTGGATGTCAATTATTTTACAATTTTGCAGAAAATTTTCAAAAATTTATGTCGGAAATCCATCATAAAATGAAATTTTTAAATAAAAATAGTCTAAAATATATTATTTTAAATATATAAAATAAATTCTAGAGATTATTTGAAAACAAATTTATTTTGATTTAGATTGATTAAAGTAAACTTATAAAAAATCCATAGGAAATTATGGATATTATTTTTTAAAAAATTAAAAATTTTCTCAAAAATCATTTTAAGATGTTTAAATTTCAATTAAAAATAATTTATTTGTCAAAATATCACAAAAAATATTTTTATTTAATAAATACATATTTGTAAAAATATGATATATTTTTTTTTCAGTTTTAAAATTTGATTAGAATATAAACACAATTTTAAATCAAGGTATTTATTTATATAAATTAATTTAAATTATCCATAAAACAAGTTGTTATCTGAGTGAAATGTAAAAAATGTCTATTTATATAATCTAAAGTTGGAGCCAAGATCTTTCTCCCTAGCAACTTTCAATTGAAAGCGAAATCCAGAAATGCAACAAAAGGAAGAGATTACAGATGAAAATCCCCTAAAAAATAATCCAGGCCACACCTAGAATGATCAGAATGTACAAGACGGTGTTTGTACAAAATGAGTTGGACCCTAGGCAACAAAATGGGACCCTGTACCATGAACCGCACTTGTAGCACTAGGGGGCCCTCCAAATCGATTCGATACTGCAGATACCACTTCAATATTATTGGCCCATTTCCCAACTCATGAACCTATTTTCTAACTCAATATGCATTCTGTTGCAGGGAAACATGTTTCAGAAGTTGGGAGATGAGGGTTTTTTTTTCCCTATTCCTTTGAATTTTGCCCATGAAAAATGTGGACAAATATTCTGCAAGCGAGTTTCAACTGATCTCTAAAGGGAACGGGAATGCTCATTGGCATTTTTTGTCCCCAACTATAAATATATCCTTCCATGTAGCCATTTAATGCTAATTTTCATTGAGAACTACTAACTCCTCTTCTTACTGAAGCGCAGTTTCAGACTAATAGGAAGGGGCCACGTTGCAAAAATTCAGGTAAATTTCTTCAAGCCTATCTTTTTATTTTCTACATCTACATCCATTTTTCTTCATCTCCCTATGTAATTTCGCATGTTCTTTGTTTGTTAATTGATGAATATGTTCATATGAATTGCATTTATGATTCTTATCTCATATCACATGTAAGCTATATAAATGCATATATTATAATTTTGAATCTTGTAATAATGTTAGTATGAATTGACGACATCTTTGAATAAATCACTTTATTTATTTATTTATTTATTTTTTGGTTATTGATCATGTTAGAAATATATCTAGGTTTTGTTTTTGTTTGCATTGCATGCTGCATTCCCTTCCATAAGGATGGCTTTTCCCCCATGAACCTTCCTAGAATTAGAAAAACCTTTTTTTTTTTTTTAATTCAAACCTTTTGGATATATTTTAAAACATAGTCAATGTTATTTTCACTTAACAAACACTTTCTTGACACTAAGGAACAATATGAGGCTTCAGAAATGTACCCAAGGTAAACCAGTTTTGCATGAGGTAGTAAACAAACCTTTCAATGACAAATAACTGTGCAAGCTACACTTTTGTGTCATTTTTATTCCATAGTATGTCGAATGCTCCATTTTACAACATCTCAAAAAATCACTAAATTTAAGTATCATTTGATGCACTTTTTGAGAAAAAGGTTCAAAAAACGATTTTTGACATAAACTAGATCAAATTGATTCATGATCGAAAAGTCATTATTTGAATTGCATGGATTCTAATCTTTAGGTTTAACCTAAAGTATGTAGGCTGCAAGGTTCAATTGGATCAAATTCAAAGCATGTAATCATCCATTTTCTCTTTTAATTGTTCATCCATCAAGCATATTTATCATAGAGTTAATCATTTATTCATTTTTACATCACATTTATTTAATTATTTGCTTGATTCTAGCCTTTTATATGTTAAGTACGATAAGAATAGCCCATCTTTGTAGAAATTGATTTGTTTAGACAAATTGAGGTGCTTTATCTGATATTAACATAGTTCCTTATTGAATTTGATATAGATCATGTCAACAGAATCATGACTTGCCATATACATTATCTTATTTTCCTCATTTTGAGTAAAATGTGGTGGTGACTTTCAGATCTCAATTATATCCAAGATTAGGATTTTTGATACGATCCTATACCTCCTCCAAACCCCACATTGCCAACTCTACTTTGGGTTTTCCTTTGGGAATTGTAGACTGTGCATTAAATACAATCAAAGTCTTTAACAATTTGGTTTAGGCCATGCAGTTGTTGCAAACAAAGTTGTGAAACATTATTGTTGCTAAGAATGGCGTAATATTGAAGTTGCAAACCGCAATTTAAAATTATGAATGTAATTCATTCTGGGTTTGGAATTAATGGAGAGTTAACAGAATTGACGTCATGCAAATATACAGGGGCGGACCTACGTTAGGCCCAATAAGAGCTAAAGACCCTACTCAAATTTTTTGTTTAAAGAAAAAAGAGATGTAACAAAAGGGCCCTAGTCAGGCAAGCTGTATGGGCAAAAGGGCTAGCATCATAATAGGACCTTTCAGATTGCAATGGGTCGTTTCTATTAACTACAAACATTTCGAAACCCGGGGGTTGAGTTAAAACTAACCCATTTTGAAACTTTTGCCCCAAAGCTAATACAAGTAAACCTCTATAGTTAGCATTACCTAAGAAAGAAATATCCACTAGAATAGGCCAGCCCTCACTGGATTAGAATCCTGTGTCCGTCCCTGCATATATATATATATATTTTAGGTTTGAGGGGAGACATTTTTACTTAGATTCAGTATAATACATTAAATTATTAATTATTTAACATGTATTTATTATTGTATTACGTACATTCTGTTTGCTTTGATAGAAAACATCTTCCTTACAAAAAATCTTATTTATTCATATTTACAGTTATAAAATACTAATATAATAGAAAATATTAGATTTATTCAATGTTAAATGTAAGAAGTATAATAAAAATCAATATCCATTACTTTAAAGAGGAAGTTGTTTTTCCTTGTTACTATATTGCCATGCATTATTTTGTTAAGAGTAAAATACAAATTAGATCATGAAGTTTAGCTGAGTGACATAATTGATACATGAATTTTGAAATCTTACACATTAGCCTCCTAGAGTATGGAAAGAATTGAAACCATCACTTTTTTGGTTAAATTTGATGGGAAGCCCTCACATCAAGCGCTCATGATTTCTAATCTTCCTTTTTTCCCCCAATGAATTATGATTTATTTGTTATAGGATGAAATCCAACATTTTCAATCAAACCCTAAGTTGCAAGGAAATCCAAAATGGAAGGATTGTTATCCTAACAGCAGTTCTAGCATTGGGTCAAGGCAAAAAAATCTAAATTTCCTTGTGTGGAGCACCTATGGTTACTAAGACCAAAATGACACTTTCCCTACTATGTTTATACTCTATTTAAACAAGAAAAAAAACCTATTATATTTTTATCAAACACAAAAAACACAAATATATTTCAACTACAAATCTAGAAATTTAACAAACAGATAATGCAAAATACAAATGCAAAAAATAGACCAAAAAAAATTAAGATAAATAATAATCTACCTACTCTGTTTATACTCTATTTCAATAAGAAATAAAATAAAACCCTCTTATCTCATCAAATGCAAAAATCTTAAACATATTTTAACTATAAATCTAGAAATCTAACAAACAATACAATACAAAACACAAACTCAACAAATGCACCCAAAAAGAAAAAAATCTAGAAGGTTTTGCATCAAGAGCAAAACCAATATTTATTAATTCATAAAAAACTGAAAATTTTACAAAAGACATAAGTTTATGCAAACTCAGTTTTAAAAAATTCAAAAATTTCATCTCAAATTTTAGAAGCAATTTCACTTCTTTGAACCTCAATCTTTTCACTCTTCTCCAATTTTCTTTAAGAATTTAAGCATATAGGTTGGATTTTTTGCTAAATTGAAAGTTGGCTTGACGTAATAGGATAGAAAAAAAGACTAAATGTCAACTACTTCTCCCGTAAGAGCTTCTTGTTAGATTTAACCAAGAGAGTAATTAATAGTTTCATCTTTTTCCAAGACTTGGGAGAAATGTGTAGGATTTTAAAAATCTTGTATCAAGATTGTCATTCAACTAAATTTTGCGGAGTAATTTGTATTTTCTTCTTTTATTAATCATAAAATATGCAAGTGACAAGAAAATTATTTATTATATAAATAATATTCGCCTCTCAAAAATATCTTTCAACAAAATAAATATAGCATAAATATACACAATTTAATAGCTTTTGGGATCATGCATACATCATAAACAATGAAAAACTCCTGTCTCTTTTACCCAAAAGTTTAGCATGCGACGAGATGAGAAATGACGAGGGTGAAATCGCATACTAGCTGGATAGCGGACAGAAAAATGCATTTTGATAACTACAGAATGATAGAGCAAAAACAGATATTGATTATAACTTGATAAGTTGAAGAGCACAAGAAAATATCGGCAGTCGCACATATTTGTCTGCATTCATCCTAATAATTTTTCTAGATCTTTGAGCTAATTGATTACATCATTTAAAGGTGTCTACTTCTAGAGAACATAGCTGCTTCTCTTTATAAACTTTATATCCTTAGGACTCGTTTGGTAGTTGTTATGGGCTGTTATGGGCATTATTAGGATACGAGGTTCGAGCAGGGCAACATCCAAAAGGGGATGTGATCAAACGAAGAAAGAAAGGACTTAGGGCAGAATCCAACTCCGCTCAGAAGAAGCTACGATTGTTAAATGAAAGCCACGAAGTCTCGCGATACGCGAAAGGTTACAACCGCGAAGACCAATAAGCGACCAAACGAGGACAAAGTGACGATCTTGGAACCTCGACCCACAATCTCCTCTTTAACCCGCCACCAACAGACGACCGTACAAAGTCCAATCAGTAACTTGAGACACGCTAGAAAAATTGACAGCTCAGGTCTCAGGCAATACACATCAGCTCTTCAAAAATTCGATAATGATTTGCCTAACATTAATTGTCTGACGGCAAGCATTTAATGCTATAAGCAGCGAAGGTGATCATTTTGCCGATCAAGAAAATTACACTTGTAACCTTCTCCCTCATTATAAATAGAAGGGAAGAGATTATCGTTGGGAGAGAGACAAAAAACTTGGCTAGTCAAGAAAGGAAAATTTCATTCTCACCTGGAGAACACACTGATAGCTATGAGAAAGTAAGATAGCCATTGTAATCTGGTTTAACAAGATCTTTGAATAGCAAGTAACAAAAGAGTAATGTGGATGTAGGGGCCAATAATTGGCTTTGGCCGAATCATGATAAATCCTCGGTGTTGTTGTCCTCATCTTTTCTTCTTCCCAAACCTTTGTTCTTCTTCTCTCTATCTTAAACATGTAGTCAGGGGTGTTGTATCAAGAAAACTAGTTAACCGGATTTTGGTGTTGACGGTAGTCAAAATAATATAAGGGCAGATAGGATAAGAAGGTTGGATAAGAGTAGGATAGGATATGGACCTGATAAGTTCATATCCTATCTAGTGTTTGATGTGCATCAGATAACCTATTATATAGTATTATACTATTCTATCATGTGTTTGAGGTGAATCAGATAATAATAGGATATGATATAAATTATATAAAAATGACAAAATTACCCTTATAATAGAATTACATATA
>JANHAO010027146.1:0-10912 GCA_026873985.1 Saraca asoca | reverse complement strand
ACATGATTCCCAGGAAATATGATTCCCAGGAAACATGATTCCCAGGAATGAAAAAAAAATCTGTGTACCAAACGCCCCCTTAGAGCTAAGTGGTTTGAGGATACATAAGTTTTGGGTGTTTTAAGTTTGTATTGGATCCTGTAGGTGATTACCATCGGGATAGATTCTGGAACCATATTGTACCCATGCAATTTGGTATTTAGGACTAATAATTTATCTCTAAATGTTTTGTTGGTCCCTTTTTTATTTAGATTCTAGTTTGATAATAGCGGAAGACATGAATTTTATTTAAGAATTTAAGAGAAAATTATCAGAGTATATATATGCAAATGATTGTAATTAAATGAATAGGTAATGCAAAAAAATAAAGAATACCAGAATTTTTAGTGTGGTTCCACTTCAATTGAAACTGCAATTGAAGTGTAGGTCCACTTCAACTAAATTCTTAACCTGATAGTCCTTTTTTATTAACAAACCATAAGAATTAACGGGCCCTTATGAACCAGTTTAGATACAAAATTTCTTTATACCTTCTAATAACTATGATCAACCTCATAATTAGAGAAGATGCAAAGAGAAAATCAACTTCTTCTTTTGTATCTTAGATTTCTATCAACCTAGAAATCTAAAATAGAAACTAAATTTCAGGATAGAAATACAATACTTGAATTGAGATGTGCATCTCAATTATCTAGTGTGTGTTCTCCTTCAATTTGATCCAAGATTGACTAGATTTGATGAAAATAGATAAGGTAAAGATAGATCAACTTTAGCCTTTGTTTTTTCTTAGTTTTTCACAAGAGATATTATATCAGATATGAAAAGATATGTTTGGAATGAGGTTAGGTTCTATTTATAGTGTGGTAACCGACATTTAAAAAAATAACTAACTTTCCGATTGTGAATCGATTTAAAATGTTACCAACTTATGAATCGATTCGTCTATAAATATCATAAAAAACTTTATCACTAAATCAATGTGTGAATCAATTCACATTATTAAGTGAACAGGTAATGAATTGATTACTTAATTAATTTACAAAAATTTCTAACCTTCGGTAAAAATATTTTTCAAAAAAATTCTTTATGAATCGATTCATATTCATTTCACTAGATTTTTAGTATGAATCGATTTATGAATCAACTCACACAATGAAAAATAGTTTTTATAAAAATTGTGCTTGTGAAAGGGTATTCAAAAACTTTATTAGAAAACTTTTAGTTTTAACTCATTTCAAATGATTTATTTCTACTTCTCTTGAAAAACATTAGGTTAACTTTAATCCTACAATCAAATAACAAATACTAAACATGTGGTCAAATTATAATATTGATCAAAATTATTTTTCAACATCAAAACTGAAGAAAGTATGATAACTAACAATTTGTGAGATGCTAGTTTTTACAGCTCCTAACAAAGAATCATCAAAATTTATATGCCTACCATCTCTAAGGCATAACAAAATAGCAATATTTAAGCTTAACCTAGTCATAGGTTTAGCAGCAATTTGAACACATCTAAGATGCAAAAAATTATATTTTGTTCTTTATTTATCAAGGTCTTTTTTTGAAAAGAAGCATAAACTCTTCCTTTAGTGGATCAACATTGATAAACCTTTCTTTAGTTTTTATTACATAAGTTGATTTGTTGAAGAATTGAAAAATGGATTTGTTAAGTTCTTTGTTTAGGATTCTTGGCATTTCCCAATTATCAATCTGTTGATTAAAACTTTCAAAATCAATTTGTTTTTTAAAAATAGATTTAGAATTTTCATTAAATTCATTTTAAATGATAAGGCAAATGAAGGTGATGAAAATGAAAAATGAAAAGATAAAGATCGATACATAAAACTTGTAAAATCCCCACTTCTAATATCAAAGCTTTCAGGTTTCATAAAGATATCAATATGAACAGTAAATTATTTTGCCTTATGAATTAAATATTTATGTCTTAACATGAATCTTTAGATCTTGATTACTTAGTCCCTACTTATGCTTAACATGAGAGCACAGAAGACAATGGTTTCTTGCCTTTAACTCACTTGAATGGGGACTTATATTTAGAGAAGAAACTTCACGAACTAGTATTTATATTTAGAGACTAACATAAACTTCACGAAGGCAAGTATAATTTACAATTCATATTTCTATCCCTACTTCCCCTTGACTTTGATACCAGAGACCATGGAGGTGGCTTTTAAAATAGATAATTAAAAGAGAAGAAAGTAAAGAAGGAAGGATTGCGGATGGACCGCTATTTGCAAAATAAAAGATTTTATTAATAAAATTTGAAGAAGAAACTTATAGTTTAGGTTAAACTTCGAAAATGCTCCTAAAGAAAGCTTATAGGAGGTTGGCACCGTTATACCTTACATTTGGGATTTGGAGTCTATTTATAGAAAATTTCTAAAATTTACTGTTTACTATAGTATTGACCTATGCTGCTACAGTGACCACTATAGTAATTAGTCAAAAGTTGTTGGGCATCTTCTAGTTTCTTTTGAAAAGTTGTCTAAAATCAATTTTTTCTTTCGTTGCCTACACTTCATTTGGTTTTGAATTTAAATTTTATTTCCTTGCTGACACTTTATTTGAATTTGACCAAAATTTGGATTTCGATTTATAGCTTAATCACTAAAGTTTATTCCATAGCAATCATCTTTATTTGATTGTGCATAATCCTCTGCTTCTTCTAAGGGATTTGAGGCAAAGGATTTTGCTTTCTCTTTTGTGTTTGATAATTGTTGAATAATCTCCTACAACTTTAAGATATATTTTTGCTTGGAGGAGATTAATGCCAACGAATTTGCAATTTAAGATTTAGCTTGAAAACATGGATGAGTTCCTTCCTTCATATTTTTGTGGGAGTAAGGATTTTCTTCAAACTATTTCTGAATTTCATATTTGTGAGCTTTACTGGAATATTTGTAGTTTCCCCACCATTTAACATAAAATTGTCATTTGGAATAAGGATTTTCTTTTGAATATTGGTACTCCAATGTAAAACACCATAGAAGATCAATTTTTGAATAAGTAGAAGAATGGAATAGTTTCCATAATTTAATTTATCAAAACAAGTTTTAAAAATGTCCCATCCTTTAGTGACTTTCTCTAGAAAAATTTCTGGTATTGGACACCATCTAAAAAACCAATTTGGAAGTTTATATTTTTCACTTTCGTTAAAGAAAAATAACCAAGAGTGCTTTTGATTTTTGTTTTGATAATATATGGTATTGTACCAAGCCTTTTGATAATCCCAATATGTATAAGCATATGGTTCAAAGGATATTGAATTTTTTTTTATTTGATTGAGGTTTTGCCCCCAATCAATTAGAGAGATAATTTTCTTAATTTGAAAAGTTAAGTAAGTAATAAATATTTGTCCCCAATGAAAATATTATGTTTAATCTTAACTAATTTAGAATCAATCAAGATTAATTCATAAAATTTCCTTATTTTATTGAAAGTTTTGGGGATAAATTGGAAATTTTATGGAAATATTTTTTGAAAAACTTTTTTGGGATTCTCATCCCAATATTCTAGTTTCATTTGGAGAATATTTTATAGAATTGGTTTTGGGAGGTATTTGGTAATAATTTGGTTAGCTAGGAATAGACTTGGGTGACTTGTTTGGATGAAGATCTTGTCAAGATTTTTTTGGGATTTCATTTTCTCATTCTGTTTGAAGATTTTGGTTTGATCAAGGACTAGGTCTTTGATATTTTTTTCTTTTTCTTTGATGATATCCGCCCAAGACTTTTTGGTTAATGATAATGGTTTGGACATTTGAGAAGCTATAGGCTGGAGGGTTTCTTTTGGAATGGCATAGTCTTCTGAGGATTGGTATTTGGAAGAAATTCGCCTTTGGATTTGTTTTCCCTTATCAAGGGAGGATTTTAATTTTAAATCTAATTGCAAATCCTTATTTCTATCTTTCTCCTATTCCTTCTTTGGTGGCATTATTTTCCCTGCAAAAATTCACAAGTTAGAAAATCAGGTAAAGACTTTGAAGACCTTTTGATGTATTCAATTTCAAAATCAAATGCAAACAAGATAGCTTGCCATCTTGCCAAAAATTATTTTGATGCTAAATTTTTAACATCATTTTTCAAAACCTTTTTTGTAGATTTACAATCAACTCGAACAATAAATTTTTAATTGAGAAGATCACTTTGAAATTTGTTTATGCATAAAACAATTCTAAAATCTCTTTTGTAATAGTTGAATAATTTTGTTGTGTAAAATTTCAATGTTTGGAAGTAAATGCAACAATATTTTCTTTGCCATTTTTTTTTTTTATGTTTAAGGATTCCCCAATAGCCTAAATCTAAGGCATCTATTTCAATAATTTTTAATATAGATAGATCAAAAATTTTCAAACATGGGAGACTTTTGACTTGCAATTTGACTTTTCTAACAACATTTGTATGAACTTCTGTCCATGGAGGAGGATTCTTTTTGAGATGTTCATCCAAGGGTTGTATGATATTTGACATTTGAGAAAAGAAATCTGAAACATAGTTCAAGCATCTTAGAAATATCTAAAGTTGGGGTTTTTCAATAATTGGATCTAGAAATTTGTTAGCAAACTAGATTGCCCTCTTTACTGGTGTAATAGTTCTTTGGAAAATGTAATATCTAAGAAACCTAGTTTTTTTTTTAAAATAAAGAGATTTTCTTTTGAGAGATTTCTAGACCATTTCGCTAAGTAGTTTTGAAGAAAATATTTAAATGTTTCAAATGTTAATTAGTGTTTTGAGAAAAAATCAAAATATCATCAATATAAACAATGATAAAGTTTGTAAATTGATTATAAATGTTATTCATAATCCTTTGAAATTCTGGGGGTGCATTTTTTAGGTAAAAAAGCATTACCTTCTATTCATAGAACCTATCCACAGGTTTGATCTGTATTTGCCAAATGGTACCGTAAATATTGTTTTGTACTTGTCCTCATGTTTGATCTATATTTGCCAAAAACTAAATTTTATATCAAATTTTGAAAAATATTTTTACAGAATGCAAGTAATTTAACAGATCCTTTTTGTTTGGAATTAGGTAACGGATCCATTATAAGGCTTTATTGAAATGTTTGTAATTAATTACTAGCCTCAAAATTTATCGTTTAATTTTTGCATTTTTATTGACATAAAAAGCATAACATGATGAAGGACTTTGGATTTTCTGATAATTCCTTTTGCTAAAAGATCATTTTTTTTTACATTAGTCCAAAAGTTGTTGATTCATCTGGATTGAATGAGCTTTTGTAGGAATTTATTTTTCAGAAAAATCATTTTCATATGATAATTCGACCATATTTTGTTTTCTTTTCTAAAATACATTTGGAAGATCATGACAAATTTGAGTTTCAATCCTTTTTTGTAACAAATTTATCTTGTTTTGAACAACTAGTGTTTCCAAAAGTTGTTCTATCTTTTTGAAAGAAATTTTTGAAGAGCGAAAATTGATTTGATTTTCTTTGATTTTTACCAAATTCAAATCTTTGAAAATTGGTTTTTTGACCAATTAAAAAATATTTTTTTCTCCTAAGTTCTCTATTACTATACCTTCATTAGTAACTAAAAAAGGCATAATTTATTTGATAAAATGAGAACCTAAGATAATTCTGTTGATCATATCCCTAACCAACAGAAAAGTGGTATTAATTTTGTGAGAAGAATTTGTAACAACCATGTCTGAAAGTTTAAATTAGATTTGGAACTTAAACCCATTTGTAGATTTGAGCCTTTCTTTTATTTTCTTAAAATATTTAGTTGGTACTAATCCTTCTTGTATACAATTGAGATCAGCTCTCATGTCAAACAAGGCTACTATCTCAATAGTATACTCATTTTTTATGGTCAATTTGATTAGGATATACCATTTTTGAATAGAAATACTAGAAGTCATTTTGAAAACTCAATCATTTATTTCTTTTTCCTATACTTCTGATTCTTTTTCTTTACCTTTTTGAAGAGTTGAAAGATTAAATCACAAAGTTGTTGTTGCTATTTTAATTCTTTCACTTCTTGCTTTAGTAGATTCTATTCATATTGCAAATCTTGAATTGTGACAAGCTTACTATTTTTTAAACTAAATCTATCTAAGACATTTTTAAAGTTATATTTGTTTACCTTAACCTATTTGTTTGGGAAGGACGACTTTTCTATTGTATGTTTGAGCTTTTAAAAGTAATCCTTTTTTTGTTTATCATTTGGCAACTAGTAGATAACCTTAAAAAAAAAAGATCCTGTTTCTTTTCAAAAGATGATGTATCTTTTGTTTCAGAAGAATAACAATCCTCTTATTGAACTCATTTGCTGTTTTCTATTTCTATTTCTGCTACTCTTAGTTAGAATTCCTCACTTTCAGAGTTTTGTTTAAGACCTTTTTTTCTAGATCTAATTTTCTCAATTTCTTGTTAAGCCTACAATATTTCGCTATGTGACCCCATCTATTACACCTAAAATAGACTGGTCTAATGTCTTGATTTGAGGGAAGAGTATATCTAGCTTACCTACAATTTTTTTTGTAGGTTTTTTCTCCTGCTTATATTTGCTAGGCTTTGCCTATTTGGCTCGTCTTCTCTGTTTAGGTTTGAACATTTTTGGACATATAAATCCAAATTTTTCATAGAAAAATCCTAATTCTTTCCTATTGAGGTTCCTTTCTTTGGCTAATTGTCTTTGGATTTTGTCATCTTGATAAATTTTTAAGGCTACTTTCTGGACATAAGTGGTAAGTTGTCCATAAGTAAGTTGTTCATATGAAATAATCCTATTGAACTGATTTCTAATTTTATTCCTAACTTTATCTCCTAAGGATCTAGGAAGTTCTGCAAGAAATTTCTCTTTCCAAAAATTTTGATTACTATTTGACCTAGAGTAGATCCTACTAAAGAATGCATTCTTATGCCATGCAAAATCTCCTAAGGTTCTACACTTAAGGTTGGATAGTAATTTAGTAAATTTGTCCTTCCATAGGTTGAAATCTCTTATAACATGTTTAGTGATCGTAAAGATTGGGGTATTTACTGAGTCTGATATTTCATCTCCATCGAAGTCACAAACAATTAAACCATTTGCATTAGTTTTGATTCCTTGCAAAATTTGATCCTTTTTCATTTGTGTGAAATATTCGTCCCACTATCCTTTGAGTTGGCTAGTAAAACCTACTACCAGGACATGGACAACTATTGCGTTGTCACATCCATAGGTCCTCTGGTAGGTTGTAGTAACTATGGTCATTTGTTGGAGAAAATTTAGGATCTTATATTCAGATTTGTTGTCTATGTTCCATTCATAGATGTTACCCCCACTATAGGAATTCTGAATAATGAAAGGCTTTTCTAATGAGGTTTGATCAAGGAAATTTGGTAGAGGATTCCTTGGTGGTCTCTAATTTGCTATAATTTTGATAGCTTTTGTTTTCAAGTCTTTAGCATTTGAAGATATTTTAGAAGTTTTGTCTAAGGTTTGGATTTTTCCTACACTATTCTTATGTGATCTATCTAGAAGAGTATCTAGAACTATAAGGGTTTTTGAGAGCTTTTGATCTATTTGTTCTATTATTTTGGCTATTTCTATTTTAGTCATTTCCTCATATCTTTGAGCCTTATTAAGATTCCTTTGCTTTTCCTAAGGGATTTCATAAGGCCTAAATAAAGGTTAAGCTATTGGTTTACTAGTTGAGGCTTTTACGGAATTTGCAACTTCACTAGGTAGAAACTAAGTTCCAAGGTATGAAGATACTTATTTGTATAATTATTTTTTTTCCATCAAAGACTGTATGTCTTTGAAGGGAATAGGTTCAGCAACTTCCTTGACCTTAAAGGGTGTTGCTACTAGAGGTTTATCTAGATTTGTGATTTCTATCTGGAAGGGTTTCTGGGGTAATAACTCAAAAACATATTTTTCTCCTTTGATAGTTGTCTAAACCCGGTTGGTCCTATGATTTACATTAATAGCTCTATCAAAGGGATATTCTATTTCTGGTTTTCCTTTAGCATATACCTCAAACCAATCAAAGAAATGAACATTTATTTTAAACTGTCTCATAAATTTGAACCAAAAATCATGAATTTTTTGTTTAGAACCTCCTTGAAAATTTGAAAGAAACCATTCTCTTTAAGGAGTAAATTCCTCTAAGTAAAAATTTTCTTTTAAAGTTTTTACATTGATTTGAAAGTCAAAAATAAATTCTTTTTAGTCAAAAATCATTTAACTTTTGGATAATCATTTACCATTGTAGAACACATTGGAGATAAAGATTCTTCAAATTCTTCATCTTCAACTTGTTCTTTTCATTTTGAAACCTTTTTTGAATAGATCATTTTAGGTACCCTAGAAGTATAATATATTCCCCTAAGGTTGACAGCAGATAGAGATCTCTAAAGGCTAGATGTATGTACTAAGATAGTTGAATTAGAAGCTACTAATCTTCTAAGTTTTTCTATTTAGGGCCAATTTTCTATTTCAATTACTTTGAGGATATTTGGAGTAGCACTATTCTTCCTAAAGAATAGATCTACCTTACCAGAATCATGTTGGATGATCCTAGAAACCTGTGGGCTAGGAAATTGGGGTTAGGTGGCTTTAGGTAAAGACTATTATTTTAAGAAGTCTATCTTGTCCCAAAGAGTTGTCATTGGTACCCTAGCTTTTTTAAGGCATCTATTAGGAAATAAGTTATTTCTCCCCTAGAGCTAGGTGGTTTCAGGATACCTGAGTTTCGAGTGTTGTAAAGCTTGTACTAGATCTTATAGGTGATTACTACCGGGATGGATCTTGGAACCATATTGTACCCATGCAATTTGGTATTTAGGACTAATAATTTTTCTCTATATGTTTTCTCTTAAACAAATAGATATATCAAGAAAACAATTGAAATAAATTGGTCTTTGTGAGATGCTAGTTTCTATAGCTCCTAATAAGGAATTATCAAATTTATATGCCTACCATCTCTAAGTCGTAGCAAAATAGTAGTATTTAAGCATAACCTAGTCATAGGTTTAGTAGCAATTTGAACACATCCAAGGTGCAAAAAATTGTATTTTGTTCTTTGTTTACCAAGGTTTTTTTTTTTTTCCTGAAAGAAGCATAAACTCTTCCTTTAGAAGATTAACATTGATAAACCTTTCTTTAGTTTTTATTACATAAGTTGAATTGTTGAAGAATTGAAAATTGGATTTGTAAAGTTCTTTGTCTGGGATTCTTAGCATTTCTCGGTTATTAATTTGTTGATTAAAATTTTCAAAATCAATTTGTTCTTTGAAAATAGATTTAGAATTTTCTTGAAATTTAATTTCAGATGAAGATGATGAAAATGAAAAATGAGAAGATAAAGATCAGCACATAAAACTTGTAAAATCCCGACTTCTAATATTAAAACTTTCAGGTTTGATAAAGATATGAATATGAACAATAAATTATTTTGCCATATGAATTAAATATTAGTGTCTCAACATGAATCTTTAGATCTTGATTACTTAGCCCCTATGTACGCTTGCAATAAGAGCATAAAAGACAAAGGTTTCTCGCCCTTAACTCACTTAAATGAAACTTACACACCTCTTTACATACTTATGTCTTGCTAAGTGTTGTCAGCTTATCTAGAACTAGTATTCATATTCAGAGACTAACATCAACATCACAAAGGTAAGTATAATTTATAATTCATATTTCTATCCCTACTTCCCCTTGACTCTAATGCTAAAAGATGCCTAACAGCTTTTGATTGGTCACTGTAGCAGTCACTATAGCAACATGGGTCAATAGCAAATAGTAAATTTTAGAAAATTTCTATAAATAGGCCCTGAACCCCAAATGTAAGGCATAATGATGCGAACCCCCTATAAGCTTTCTCTAAGAGTATTTCTGGAGTTTATACCAAATTGTAAGTTTTTTCTTTAACTCTTATTAATAAAATCTTTTATTCTACAGATAGTAGTCCATCCATAGTCTTTACTTCTTTACTTTTTGCTATTTTAATTATCTATTTTAAAGGCTACTTCCACGGCTCTAGTGTATGTGTATATATATACACACACACACACACACATATATATATATAACATGCTTTCTTAACTCAGGATTATTTGTGAGAGAGTGAACAAGAGTATAAAAATTAAAGTGCGAATAAAGCACTACTGCCATGGTTGAGCACATTTACATATATTATTGTTGTAATATATTCATTATGTCATTTTTCTTATCATGAAAAGTTAAAACCAATCATTTGTAACCTTAACACCAACATACCATCCCTAATCCCCTAAAGTATAACTATAATTGATTACTTTATACAGTAAAATGAACGTTATTAAATTCTACTTAAAAAATCAACTTTGAAGATTGGCAACCCAACTCCATATAAATTTTTTCCATATCAGTGTTTTATGCACCAGCTAGTCTTCAAGGAACATCTTAGTACTCATGCTACGAATTTGGATCATTTCATTTTTTTAATCATTTTTTATCATGCTGAAAAGAGATGGACATAAGACTTTTTATGGGTTCTACTGCACATATAAAAATGGAATTTGAGTCCCATTGCCCATAAAAATTATGTATCTATTTCTTTTCAATATAATAGAAATATGATAAAAGAGAATTCAAATTCTTATGTCACTATATAGAATAGTCAATTGCACTAGCACTTCAAACGAAATTTGGAGAAGAACAATTGAAAGGAGCAAATAAGAGTAAAGGATTGATTTTTTTCTTATTTGAATAAAAAGAAATAATGAAAGAAAGAGAATATGTATGAACTTTATCACTTTTAAACTAAAAATGAATCTAGAATAAATATATTTAACAATTTGATATAAAAATTATTTTTATAATTAAATCAAATTAAATTGGATAAATCGATCAAAACAAGTGAATTGAAACCAATTATTGAAAACTAGTTA
>JANHAO010027145.1:0-10909 GCA_026873985.1 Saraca asoca | reverse complement strand
TATTTAGAGAGAAGTTGTTGTAATTCCTATTTTATATAGTGAAATCCTCCTACACTTGCCCGTGATTTTTCCCTAATTTATTTTGAGGTTTTCCACATAAAATATTTGTGTCTAATTTATCTTCATTCTTCTCAATTTTACTTTAATTGTGAATCTGTTTTGTACCACAATTTTTCCAACAGTTCCCCAACAAATATGACTGAGATGGAGTTCAAAATACAGTAACTTTTGTTCTCATGGGAACATGATGACTGCAAAAGCAAAAAGAGCAAAAGAAAGAATAGATCCTACATAGAGCAATAGCAAGAGCAACAACCTTTTTCTTTGTCCTACAATCATTTTGGCACATGAGAGTGAAGCTAAGATAAAACTTAAATTGAGGTCAAGATTCGGACGGATTCTACGAAGCACTCAAAATGCCAAAAGGGTGGATCTAATCGCTCTGCCACATATTCAAATCCACTTAGCTTTAATCCCATCAATCGCCGTAGCGAATAAAATTTATTATTTTTAATTATTCATATTTTAAATTTAAATTTTACTATTAATAATTTTAAAAAATTATTTAATTTATAAATATAATTATAAACTCTAAAAGAGATTTTAAAATATTAATTAATTTATAAATATTATTACAAATTTTTGAAAAAATCGATGATTTATCTTGGTTTTAAAGTGGAGTAATTTATTTTATTTAAAAAAAAAAAATCCACTTAGCTTTCACTATTTCTCTTTCTTTTCTGACTTTCACATGGTTAGTACATTCTAGAGATCAGTGGTGGGCCCAAAATGAAATTGGACCATTTGCTGTGCTCATCGAATGAATCCCTTTCCGTCGTGGCTCCAGAAAAGTCTTCCATTAGTCTTTCCCTAATATATTTCGGATTTGTTTTAGATATTATTCATGTGACCAGATTGATTCCCATACATTTAAATATTACAATGGAAGTTAGACCATCCAAAATCTTATTATATATTTTGATTTATTACATGATTTTTTACATAAATTTAAATTTATTTTTATTTTTATATATTTAATTTAATTTTAATTAATTGTCATGTAAAAATTATGCAAAATACTATCTAATTATATGATGATACTTGTTTCATGAATTCATTAAAAAAATCATATAATTAAATAAAATTTTATATATCTAATTTAATTTTACTTTTCTTCTTTCCTAATTCATAAAATATCTATTTCATACAGTGAAATAGAAATATTTTGTTGTTGGTATAGAATTTATTTTAATTTTAATACGTATAAGAAAATGACAAAAAAAAAGTTTGGGCCTGAATTGGGCTACCTAAACTTAGGGCCTCTTTTTGGAAAAAAAAAAAGAAAGCTAAAGCAGGCTTGTCCATTTGAGTCCATATCCGTACAAATTACATTTTTTTAAAATTAATTTCAAAGGAAAATACATTTTACACTTATAAAATGTGTTGGGAAAATAAATTATCTTCTTAAATTTTAAAATTTTATAAATTAAAATTTTATACCTTAACAAAATTACAAGTTACACTTTTACAATTTGGATAAAAGAGAAAATGTTACACGATTATTAGTTTCAAACGTACACAAGCATATATGTTATATATATTTTATTAAAAATCTTATTTCTGATATCAAATAAGGCACAAAACACATATTAGATATATATTTTTTTTCAGCAAAATATAAATTTTATGATATAGATTTAAAAAAAGATTTAAAATTAACAAAATGTTGAATATGCGTTTTGTGCCTTAAAAAAAGAAAAAAGGGATTTTTAACATAATATGTGAACACTTGGTGGTTTAAAACTAAAATTAATTTTTAATTAACATTTTCATTTTTATCTAAATTTTAGAAGGTATATTATAACTTGTTTAAACTTTAAAAATGTAATTTTAAATGTTAGCATTTTCAATAATGCAGTGGCACTTGATGTTATTTTTCAAATATTACATGTGTGTTAAATAATTTGTCATTCTTGCTATTACAGAAAAGTAATTTTTAGTCATAAGCTAATTATAAATCAAATTAGCTTGTATTTTATTTATAACAATTTGTAATATTAATCTAAATTATAAATTATAGTATATTCAAATATAAATAAACAATCATCATATTTTTATCTATTATATGATTGCATAATTGGCACAATATATTCATGTTAAGTGTGAAGGAATAATATATTTCTTTTAATTTAATAAAATTGTTAGATTAATATCACAAATTATTTAACTTTAATATTTGAATTTTTTCATCTTTTGAAAATATTTTCTTAACATATTAATATTGAGGTGAATTTATTTATAAATTATTTTACATAAAAATTTAAATTAACTAATTCATATAAAAAATTTAATTAATAAAAGTTTATGCATGCTCTTGAACTATTTTTTTTTTTGCTATATTTATATGTAGACATCATAATTAATATATTATTTTCAAGAAAATATATATTTCAAAAATATTTTTTAAGAAGTTTCAAAAATATTTTAAATTGAAATTATGATAATTACTCAAAAGTTATCAAAATTTTAAAAAGAAAAATCATGAAATATCCAATTTAATATTTGATATTGAAAACTAATGTGAAAATTTTTGGATTAACATTATCTACCCAATCAAAATTAAATATTACTAATCATGTGTTGATAAATATTTTATTTCTATATAAATATAATTATTTACTTAGATATAAACATTTAATTTGGATAAAAGAGAAGAAATTTTGAATTAGAAAAGATTAAGAAAATAAGAAATTCTATCTATGATTTGAATTGGAATACAAAAAATAATGAAATAAAAAAAATTCTTCTTACTCGTCTACTGTTGACAAGTGGAAAATATTTGTTATATAATAAGATATAGTGAGGTGAGTGCCACGGTTATCATAATATTTGGAACTCGTCTACTATTGACAAGTGGAAAATATTTGTTATATAATAAGATATAGTGAGGTGAGTGCCACGGTTATCATAATATTTGGAAGGTATGTTAATAAGTATTTTATTTTTATATAAATATAATTATTTACTTATATATAAATCATTTAATATGAATAAAAGAAAACATTTTGAATTAGAAAATGATTAAAAAATTTAGAAGCTTATTCTTTTATTTGATTTGGAATACAAAAAAAAAAAAAAGAAATGAAAAGAAAATGAAAAGTTCTTTCACTCACCCTTTATTGATAAGCTACGATGCACCGATACCGACACTCATCGACATCGACACAAATCGTGTCAGGGCCGTATCCGTAATTTCAAAAAATTTAGATACGTATTCTCTATTTCAACACACATGTCAAACTTGATTTCTAACTTATTATTTATTATGCTCTGTTATTTAATATTATGAGTACTTATTTTCATATAAATAATAATAATAATTATAATATATATTTACAAATAAGCATAATATTTTTTAATATTTATAAATATATTCCTATATTTTTATTATTTACACATATTCCCCATGTATCGGTATCCTATATTTTTTAAAAATGTCATATCCCCGTGTCCGTATCCGCGTATCGGTGTCCATATAACATAGCTGATAAGTAGAAGATACTCATTATATAGTGACATTTGAATATAAATGGAAGATACTCATTACATAATGATGTTGAGATAATGATGTGTGCACGACTATTATAATTTCAGAGAGACTCTCGAATTCTTCTTACTTACCTTTTATTGACTAATGAAAGGTATTTTTTGCATAGTGACATATGGGTGAGATAAGTGTCATGATTATTGTAGTATTAGGAAAATGTGTTGATAAATATTTTATTTCTATATAAATATAATTATTTACTTATGTATAAATCATTTAATATGAACAAAAAAGAAAATATCTTGAATTAGAAAATGATTACAAAAATTCAGAACTTCAATATACTATTTGAATTGGAATAGAAAAGAGAAATAAAAAAAAAATGAAAAGTTCTTCTCACCTGCTTATTTGATGACAAGTGGAAGATACTCATTATACAGTGATATTTGAATGCAGTGAAAAATACTAATTATATAATGATATTGAGATGAGGATGAGTGTATAACTCGTATAATTTTAATGAGATTCTCAATTTCCCTTTATTCACCCTTTGTTGGTAAATAGAAGATACTTATAATGACATATGTGTGAGGTGAGAGTCATAACTATTAAAATATTAGGTAGATATGTTGATAAGTATTTTATTTTTATATAAATATAATTAATTATTTATTTATAAATAATTTAATATGAATAAAATAGAAAATATTTTGAATTAAAAATGATTAAAAAATTCAAAAGTTCAATTTATTATGTGAATTAGAATAAAAAAAGAAAAATAAAAAAAATGAAAATGAAATTTTTTTCTCACTCACCCTTTACTGATGAATGGAAGATATTCGTTATATAATGACATATGAATGCAAGTGAAAGATACTCATTATATAATGATATTGAGATGAGTATGAGTGCACAACTATTATAATTTCACGGAGATTCTAAAATTCTTTTTACTTGTGATTTGTTAGCGAGTGGAAAATACTTACAAGGTAGTGATATAGGTGAGGTGAGTGCCATGACTATTATAATATCAAGGAGATGCATTGATAAATATTTTATTTTTATATAAATATAAGTGTTTACTTATATGTAAATCATTTAATAGGTATAAAAGAGAAAATATGTTGAATTAGAAATTGATTAAAAAAATTTAGAAGTTGAATTTATTATTTAAATTGAAATAGAAAAGAAAAATATAAGAAAATAAAATATTCTCCTCAGTCACCCTCTAACAAGTGAAAAATACACGTTCTATAGTGACATTTGAATGCGAGTGAAAGATACTCATTACGTAATGATGTTAGGATGAGATGAATGCATGACAATTGAATGCGAGTGAAAGATATTCATGACATAATGATGTGAGATGAGGACGAGTGTAGGACTATTATAGTTTCAAGGAGATTCTCAAATTCTATCATAATCCTGACAAGAGTTGGACAATAAGGATTGCCATATGATGTATAGATTACCCAGGCTACTCCTATCATATCCCACCTAATGTTCATTGATTATATATTGGTCTTTCTAAGATCTAACAAATTAGAAGTTGAAAATCTAAAATCTTGCCTGTCCAAATATGAATAGTGGTTAGGTTGATTGGTGAATTATAGTATCTTCCATTAACACTCATAGAGCAATTAGAAGGGGTATTTTTTAGATTTTGCAATTGAAGGGAATTAGGAGGGGTGCAAAATATCTAGCCATACCAATGTTCTTAACTAAGAGTAAAAAAAAAAAAAAAGGACTTTAAGTTTATAATTGATAAGGCCCACAATAGACTACAAGGGTGGAAAAGGAAAACCATGTCATGGGGGGTAAAGCAACATTGATTTCCTCTATTTTGAATTCATACCTTTGTATACAATGTCTAGTTTAAAAGTCCCATTTGGAATTTGCCATAATCTTGATGTCTTAGCTTGGAAATTCTCATGCAATGTTAAGGAAGATAAAAAGCATTATTATACACATGTAAGTTGGGATCAGTTGTGTCAGCCAAAAATGAAGGAAGAATTAAGTTTCAAAAGATTTTCAAACATCAATAAGGCCCTATTGATTAAATTGGCTTGGTAGTTACAAACTAAACATGATAGATTATGGGTGAGGGTATTTCAATCTACATATTTAAAAGATTAGGATCTATTAATTGCCACTTCCTTCAAATTAGGGACATAAGCTTATAAGGGCATAGTGGAGAGAGTAGACACATCAAAAAATGGAGCCTGCTACATAGTCAGGACAAGTACTGGTTCTATAACTGCCACCCCATGGCGTCCAACTACAAGAAACTATCAGCCATAAATTGCCGCTCCTATCCCTATAAATCAGATTGTGAAATCTCTATAGAAACTAAACACTCAGGTCTGTAATGAGGAAATGATTTGAAGCATATTTGTCGAGGAGGATGCTAATAGGGTCATTGGATTGAGAATCCTTCAGCAAGGAGAGGATGAACTGGTATGGTTAGTAGAGTCATCTGACTAATTTTTTGTAAAATCAACCTATCGTGTCAGGAATTTATATTACTATAATAGGGAGGAGGCATAGATGTGGCAAAAACTTTGGAGCTCCAAGGTCCATTATAGGCTGAATGTTATCCTGTGGAGGTTCTTTAGAGGAGTGATTTCAACAAAAACAAGGATACAAGATTATGTAAATTTGTCAAACACAAGATACCCCTATGCAATGTTGTAGTAGAAATTGATCTATACATCATGACAAATTGTGATATAACTAGACTAATGTGATTCAGATTACTTAGTTTACATTTGCAAAATCTAATCTTCATTGACCCTTTGGACTTTTTTATTGTTGTTATGCAAGCAACAAGCAAACAATAAATTGCGGTCTTTATTAAGGTAAGAGATGGAGATTAGAGTTACAGCAGCAGCTGCCATTATATTGAAAAGAGCAAGGGAAGTAAGGAATGATCTCATTTTCAACAAATTAGGAGTGGATTTGACTAGAATTGGTATACTAATCGAGAATGATCTCAGGATAGAACTATCAAGGCATGTCACCATTGCATCACCGCTGACTACTATCCATCCTACATGTTGGTATCCACCACCCAAATAGTGCATTAAACTAAATGTGGATGCTGGCTGAAAAGACAATAAAGTAGTCATAGCAGTACTTGTAACGAATGAAGGAGGTAAAGTCTAAGGAATATGGTTTGAAAAAATTGGAAGCTGAAGCAAGAGCTATACTCAAGATTTATGAGGTCTCTCGGTATTTGCATTAATAAATATCTTATTAAAAATGCTTGTAAGATTATTGTAAATGTTATATCAGGTTTTTCTGTTAAGTCCTTGGTTGATTATTACTGTTATAAAGAATATTAAACTCTTTTTTAGAAAATCATCTGGCAGTTTTAATTTATTGGATTTATCGATTGGATAACAGACAGTTTATGAGTATACACATCAGATAGTCAATGTAACATGAAATGATTCCGGTTTTGTATTTCAAGTCCCTCCGGTAATCGAGATGGTTGGATGGACAATAAATTAATATATTTTCCATTCAGTAGAACAAAAAAAAAAAAAAGCAACGGTACTACTTTCGGCCAGAGGTGATACCCTTAAATGACCAGAATGCCCTTTGCCGTCACCAGCGAGAAAACCGGAAAAGCGCATCTGCACGAGAGATACCCAACGGCATTCTAGAAATAGCACAGAAAAAATGCAACGGTACTATTTTCCGCAAGTGGTGATACCCTTAAATGACCAGAATGCCCTTTTCCTCACCGGCGAGGAAACCCGAGGAGCACATCTGCACGAGAGATACCCAACCGCATTCTAGAAATAACACAGAAACAATGAGATCTTCAGAGTCTTGTTCGACGAAACGAAACGCCAATTCACGAATCACTGAAAAAACCCAGAAGCCGCATTTCAGGCCTGCGAAGGATGACACTAAGCCTGTTCTTCAAGACCCAGTACTCTCTCACATGAAACACTGTGTCTTGTGCTTTTAGAGATCGTATTACTTGGATTATAAATAGCTTGATTTTTCTTTTTATTTACCTTGCTTCTGTATTATTTTGGGTTACAGATTCTGAGATCGGACCCAATTGAGACAGAGGAAGCAGTGCTGCGATTACCTCCATTCTCTGTCACCACATCAACTTCAACATCCAAAATGGCCTAATTCTGTATGTAAAGTTCATTTTATTTTATTTTTATACATTAATCAATGTCATTGCTATATCTTTCTTTTTTTCAAAAATTTGGTTTTTAAGGTTTACTAGTTTGAACAACTTAAGATTGTTGTGTTTTCTTGTGTTATGTAATGAATTTCAGTTCATAGTATGTTAGTTTTTACTTAGACTGTATTTTGGATACTGCTAATTCTTCTGGGTTTTGGTTTCTTTTTCATATTTAATATCCGTGCTTTTCCTAGTCGGTGCCATAAGAGGTGTACTTGGCTGCTGCTTGAGGAAATGGAGGAAAAAGAGTGGGTTGGTTGTGTGATATTCAATCTCACAATAACTAAAAACTCATTATATGAGAGTGTATAGTGTTCTTTTGAACTGAACTGCACTTGTTAGAGCATCTGACAAAGTTTCTTGTTTTAAAATAGAGGGTGGTTGCACAAAAAATCCTTCATCTTCATGAGCAGCTATTTCACATGCAATTAATTGTGGATCTCATAAATTACATTTTGCTAGGTCTGGATCTTCTGCCTGCTACATGAAACACAGACTGGTAGTTCTCTTTGCCATGGACAGGTTCACTGTGTCAATTGGCATGCAATTTTTGGCTTCAATTTGGTCATATTTAAGTCATTAAAAAGTTTCAGTGCTCAAACAGATAGCCTTTAAATCCCTTAAAACTTGCTGTTCACTCTAAAAATAAACAGTATCCCTCCATTTTCTCACAGAACCTTGTCAGGCTTGCTGTGGTGGCTTCTCATGCAGGCGGCAATGATGCTAATGAAAAAATTTAATGTCTTAGACTGTTAGTATTAGATACAAATATGTAACCTGATTTTGGGTGTGGCAGATTTAGGATATATACTGCACATTGTTAGTGTACATCAGGATGGTTTGCTTCAACTAGGCTGGTGGCACCTGATATCACTGTGTGGATATTGATTTCATGGATGACTTGTATTTCTATTACATTAATTACAGCTTGACGATGCCATAATGCTTTTTGTTCAACTTGTGATTTTTGTTTAAGAGAATCCATTTGAAGTTTGAATTGAGCTAGGGTTTTGGTTTGATGGTAATTTGGTATTATATGTGATAGCTGTTTCTATCAAAATGTTATTTTTGGTGACTGATTCAATGAAAGTGCTTTTCCTTTTCTTGAACTGCAGTTGAAGACAGGATTTTAGCAAGAAATGTGAGAAAAGATTGGAATTGCTGAACAAGTGGGATGACTGGTTGATTTTATCCTTCATGCAACGAACAACAATGTAAATTACTTTCTTCCTCTTCCACGCATATTTGGCTTGATAAAGAAATATCTTTTTCCACATGTTGTAGATATAGTTGAAATTTTGAGAGTGGCACCTATGGCAAACAAATGTATGTTAATTTGAATGGGCAAACATCTTCAATGCTCCTGAATGAAAACTACTCAAAAGTTACTTAGTTTTTTAAAATTAATACACTGCATGCCTAGCTATATCTGCAATTTAGTGAATTTCTCTGTTTGTTGCTTGAGCAGAGTAACTCCCTGCCTTGCTTCATTTTGAGGATTCACTTAGTTTTATGAGTGGCGATGTTAGAGTCTTAGAGAGCACAGAAATGAATTATTTCAAATGTTTCAACATTATCTAATCATTGACATTCTCAGAAGGTAGCAAGTAAAGTCTTTTGTGCCACTTTTTTTTAGTTGAAAAAAGATTTAAGAATAGGATAAGTTGCTTCATTCCAAGATTGTGACATGCCTGTTATGTCGTTTGAGGGCTTACAATGGCACTTGCAGTCTTACATTTCTCTTAACTCCTTGGGACCATTGATAGCAAGAGACATAATTGGTCAAAGATAACGAATCTTATCAATTGAGTTAGCCCAAAGTACATGCCACTTTAATTGTACGTCCAGATTAGTACTTGTTCTTAGATGTGATCCTCTCAGTTGCCAAAATACGCCTTGAATGCTAAACCACAGAAACTCATCTTCCCGGTATCTCCTTAGATCAATGTGGTTATTTAATAGTCTTGTTGTGGAACATAACGATGTGGAATTCTGAAAGGTTTTGGTTAGGATCCTTCCATTGATGAACTACAAAACTTTTAGTTGCTGCCTTTAAATCTCCGAAGGCAGAATTTTTCTTTCCTTGGAGAAAATTCAAGATTGCCCTTGTGGAATTTCATCTCATGAATATCTGTACAGCATATAACTCTGAATTAATTGAAGTATGACATAATATGGGGATTTGTCACAGCCAGATTTGAGTTCTGAAGGACAAACTATGTACAACATTTAGCATAAAATGAATCCGTTGATGGTGTGTAAAATTATGGAGTTTTCACTGAGACATGGCATAATGGTCTCTTGGACCAAACTGTTTTGTTTTCACTGGTGATTTAGGTTGTGATTGAAGTTATTATACCCTGTGAAGCCATTATTGTTCAAAATGGATGGCAAATGATGATGAACATTGGCTGTTTACAGTCCAAAGAGAGCAGTTTTATTCAATGCAGTTCATCTGCATGATTCTAGTTTAATATATTTGTGGAGAGTTTGGTTTCACATGGGGATGGCATGCCATTCCAAAGTGGTGCCAGCAGTTTGGATGTTGTTGAGAAAAGAAGTGTCGACCAACTAGCCCTGGAATCCTTCATGGCTTTTGGTCTATTTTTTTTTTCCAACTGAGTAATGATATTTACGTATAACATGTCTTGGACTATTCTTCATATATTACAATCTGAATCAAATTGGATTGACTTGTTTAAATAAGCAAGGGTAAAAATGTGAAGATCAAACATATGCCAAGAATTTTTTTTCTTCAGTTTTATGTTCTTTTAACTATCCTTTTATTATCGTTCACTAGAAGACAAATAAGCATTAAGCAAACTCTATCGAAATTGGATGTCCAACTTTCTAAGCGCGTTTTCTTTCTATGCAGACTTAAGGGATGGTTGGGTTAATAATGTATGGAACAGTAAGGAAATGAAATCAGATAGGAAATGGTACGAAAGGGTATAGATAATGATAATTGTTATTTTGCTAGGCCGTTGGGTTCATATTAGTCTAAGGAAATGAACAGTAAGGAAATGAAATCAGCCGTAATTTGTTTGTTGTCAAAAGAGAGAAGTTTATCATTGCAGAAAATTTCTTCGCAAGAAACATTAATACTTTCATATATATGATTTTATTTTAGACCGTAGTATGTGAAGGAAAAA
>JANHAO010027144.1:0-10912 GCA_026873985.1 Saraca asoca | reverse complement strand
ACAAACTAACAAAACTAAAGTAAAAGTAAAGCGAAAATCATAAATTAACAACTAATTAAGAGGTGATATGCATCATTTTTATAGGCATTTTATTCACTTATCAAGGGGCGGGCTGCAGACCCTTCTGGTCCGGAGTGAGCTTCAAACTCACTTGCAACCTCGCCACTCTGAGAGATCGCGCCCTTGATGACATAGACCATCTCCTTTCTCTCTTTAGACTCAGTATCTTCACTGACTATTAGGTGACGACAGTGTCTATGAGGCAGAGACATCTATGTAAAAAGAAGAAAGAAATGATCAAGTCACTAGAAACAGATCATGTGAGTGGGTTGCAAACCCTTCTGGTCCAGAGCGAGCTTTAAACTCACTTGCGACCTTGCCATTCCGAAAGGTCGTGCCCTTGATGACACGGACCGTCTTCCTGCTCTCTTCAGACTTAGTATCTTCATTGACTATTAGGTGATGGTGGCGTCTACGAGGTGGAGACATCTACATAAAAAGAAAAAAGAAATGATCAGGTTACTAGAGACAGACTGATCCCTAACCCTAAGTAGTTAATCCTAAAAAACAGGTCACGATTGCCTTAAGCCACTGAGACCCAAACTCAAAATACAAAAAGGTTTTGACTATTAGGCTGATGAAGCCCAGAAAACTAGTTGAAAACTCAGCTACCACTAGAAACCCTAACATTTATCGATAAATAAACTAGACACAACTAGAGAAAAAACACAAAAATTATTCAGCTAGCATTCCAGTTTTTTGTTAATAACAAATAAACTCACAAAGACCTTGAAACCAAGAACCCAAAAATAACAAGCCAAGGATAGAAGCTTACCATGCCAAATGGAGAAAAAAGTCTGAAGCATGAACAAAATTGATTCTTGGCAACCAGAACTTGCCCTAACGGACTCAAAAAACTAGAATGGAGCTAAAAGCAGTAAATGGCAGCTGATGGTCATAGAACCCACAAAGAAGGTGGAGAAGAAGAGTTTGAATATCCCAGACTTCAAATGACAGATGAAAGGGGGAAAAGAGTTTTCGGCTTTTATTGTGCACAATCTAGTCATCAAATCTGAAAGCTCTTCAAATAACTTACAATCCGACGACTCAGCATGTGCCAGTATTAAAGTCCCTGCCAGCCTGGCTGAAACATTTGCTAAAGATAGTAATCATTACACTACCTACAGAAAATGAAGAGTCACGTACAAAATGAGCATGTCAAACTACCTATCAGATCGCAGATCGTATCCTATGAGTTACAATTCTGGTCATTCTATTACTAGCTTATCCAAAAGGCATAGCTTCCATGTGACCTATCCTTTGCAACTTCCATACGACCTAATAATTTGTAGCTTCTATGCGATCTAATAACTCGTAGCTTTCTTGTGACCTATACCTCACTTTAGCTCAGGCGCATCTAATTGCCTACCAACAACTTAGCTGTACCTAATCACCCTTGTGACCTAATGGCAGTGCGTGTGCACCTAATCGCCCACTGCACATTCGACATTGCTTCAGTTCGGGCACACCTAATCGCCTACTGACAACTCAGGTGCACCTAATCGCCTTCGTGACCTAATGCTAGTGTGTGTGCACCTAATCACCTACTGTGCATTTAGCCTCACTTCAGCTTTGGTGCACCTAACCATTCATGAGCTCGAACTAGTTAAAGTGCCATTTAAGCATTAAGCTTATAAAAATGCAGCTCTCATGTGATTCACTACTTCCAAAGCTCATGCGATCAAAAAGCTTACTATTAGTTGAAGCATTTTGGTGCTCGATTTCATTGTCAGATTGAAATAAATCAATTGGTTAGTTATCTTTGTATTCATTTAGAAAAAATGCATGGGAGCATACGTGTAATTCTTTACCAGATATTAAACACGCAACAAGATGTGACTGAGGAAACAAGAATAATACGTAAAGTTTCATTAAAAAACCTCTTCAACAAGGTAAATTTATACATAAGAATTTGAAGCCCAAAGATTGGGATAAGCCTACAGCTATAATAAGTAGGAGGAACTAGCCTTTTAAAGCTATAACCTAAAAGCAGGTGAGAACACCCTAGCTCCTCTTTCCTATCATCCTTCCAAGCCTAGAATTCTTCCCTCGGCCCTCGGCTCTACAGCTCTTGATGCTTAGAGAAATCATCCGGATTGTCTTGCCATGCAAGGAAACCGAAGAACAGAGGTGAAGAGTTGCCTTAATCTGCTTGACCATGAGGAGGATTTGGAGGAAGGTAAAGCTTCCCGAGATCCTCAAAGAGGAATTGTCCATGCAAGCTTCCAATAACAAAACTTCCTAAGATTCTTAGAAAGGAATTCTTTTAGCAGATTGTATACACCATTAAGAACTCCACCAAGAGCTTGCACTGCTATGAACATAAGGGGCTCATCTAAGATACCCATAGGTTTTCTCTATAAAGGAAGTAGAGTGGTTTCTCACCTCTCATATATAGACCAATTTGACTCTATCGAAGAGTCCAGAAGATGTCCAGCTATTCTTGATCGAATAGCTCAGAAAAAAGCAAGGTTGCTATGCTGACAATTGTAAAACATGCATAGTAAGAGATATGGCTAAGGTGCAGATGAAATGAAAGATTGAAGCTTGACATGACAGCACAACAAGCTATGAACAAAGGCTTTGACTGTATAGCAGATTGTAGGCGAAGGATTTGGCAGCTTCGCAGAACATAAATGGGGGAATCCTGCTTGCAAGAAATAACTCTCAACTCACAAAGTGAATTGAGAGTTAGGGGCTGATGTTATAGGCATGCTTTGGGCTGACTGAAATGAGTCGACAAAGGCCCAACGGGCCAGACCAAGACAAGAGGAATGACCCGATCTAAAGCCAAGTCACAGAAGCTAATCGACAGGTCACCCCATATGAGCTGGAAGGCTCTACCAGTTCAAGGTTGTAGCAAGCTCCCCTGGGGATAATTGGATGCAGCTAATGTCTACTTAACAGTCTGAAACACACTTCAACTAGCAAATCAGCCTCCAAAGACTGACAATGATTTGTCTGGCATTTATTACCTGCTACCTAACATTTATTGCCTAATGTGGCTGTAATCATAGTTTTACAATGTCAAATTATAACTTGTAACCTTCCTTGCTCTTATAAATAGGAGGGGAGACCATTGTAACAGATAGAAAAAAATTACATGCAGAAACTCTGTAGAACTACTGAGAGAACTGAGAGTATTGTAATTTTGAAAAATTAAATTATGAAATAACTATTGATAGCAATTACAGCAATCATGAACACAGGGGCCAAATTGGCTTTAGCTAAACCACGTGAAAAACTCTATGTTCACTCTGCTCTTCTTCTTCTTGCTCTTTACATTATCTTCATACTTTCATAGTCTTTACAAGCAGTTTGGGTTCTTGAATCCTTGGTTGACTGATTACCAAAATTGACCATCAACATATGTGATATCAGTGTGTTAGGCCAGGCTGATCTATTATGCATGTTTTAGGTTTCTAGAGTCAATTTGTTTTCAAAACATTTTATTTCCATTAGTTAAATTTTCTATGTGAAAATTGTTTAAGTTAATTTGAGAATATGAGATTTCTTAAGTTAATTTGTGAAGATCTTTAGTTAAAGTTTATTACATTTTTTCAAGAATGCATAAAAGTTATGGGTTCTTAAGTCATCACTAGGGTGATCTGAGCTAATTACTTTCCACTTTTAAGTATATGGCAAGTTGGTATCAGAGCAAGGTTAACTCTAGTTTACATTACAGCTAGATGGGTTTTTAGGGAATGATGGATGAGCCTGGGAGCAACTATTGTTATTCAAGGCCCACCAATCTCTTATTGCTTCTTTTATTATATTTGCATTATAGATATAAAATTCTCTAAATATAGAAATATTGATTAAGATTCCCAAATCATAGGAAGAAATGTCACTTAGGAGATGCAATTGGAGAATAAATAAAGAACAAGTTTTGCCCAATGTTAAGGAGTGAAGCTTAATTGTACTCATTGGATCATTAAGGGGAGGATGACGACATAGGTAGACAAGGGAGATGTCAAGGTGGGTGAGGACCCGTACAGCTTGGACCTCAGCTAGCTTAAAGAATGGACTAGGTTCAACACACTATAAAGCTCGTGGTGAAGACTTTGGCAAGAGACAAGAATAAAAAGAGCAAGAGCAACACTATAATGAGGAGGAGGTATAAGCACCACCACCACCATATAACACCCTCTAAGGTTAGTTAGATCTAGAATAGGCTAGATTAATACAAAAATGAGATTGAGTTAAGTTAGAATTAAAAATTCAAAGTGGATTGAAATCATGTAATGGATTAGACTAGGATTGTAGGTTGAGCAAGACCTTGGGACTCAAGCTAATTACTCAATTGATCTAAAGGAGTTGATCAATTGGTATATATGACCTCATGAGGTTAACTAACCATGCATGAGCAGGTTGACTTGACTCCTCTATGAGCCTATATAAAGTGACCCCTTTTAATGAAATTGAAAAACTCTCATTTGCAATTGAATAACTCCCTAAGAAGTGTTGCTTAACAAATTAGGATTCTAGTTTGTGTTTTTTAAGGGTGTGAGCATAAGATAAAGTTTTTAGCCTAAAAAAGTTAATTTTTTATCATAAGTTCTTTTAGTTTTTAATTTTGATATTCCTTTTGTTTTTTTGGTTGGTATTTCCCCAATAGCCAAAGGCTAAGATAAAATATAGAGGAAGGCTTTAAGTTGCAGGTTCTAGAAAATTCTCTTTAATTAGGTGAGTGAGAATTTAAACCCTTTGGCTTCCTTTTTGTTTAAAGAATTATTATTTTCAAATTACCCAAATATTTTTGATATGTTGGAAAGTAGGAAATTAGGCTTAAGTATTAATGAAATTATGAAAAGATGTTTGAATAACTTTACACTTGAATTGTCAAGATTATGAAGCGAACCAAGGAGAAACCTAGATATTTTGAAATCACAAGATTTGAAGTATAAGGTCAAATATCATCAATGGGACTTTAGATCAGGTTAGAAATTAGGAATGTATTTGATACTTGTTTATATGCTATGATTGACATAATGGTTGAATGTGTGGGTAGAATTGGTATGAACTTAAAACCAAGTTCTAGTTGAGAATACTTAGAAACCTAACTATGCATGACATCATAAATATTATCTCATTAGTTCATAACTATAGATTTTGAAAGACCTTTATGTCACATAAATTCTTAAAATTTTTGTATAATTTCATTCTTTTATAATTTCAAGTTTAATCACTTCAAAATATTATATATGATTTTTGTGAGTTTCTCTTTGAAAATGTAAATTTCAAAATATATGATTTATTTTGTTTATAAATTATTTTTTCAAAATTTATTTCATTTTATATTATATGAATTTATACATTTTAGACATAAAATATATTTTTCAAAAATTAAACGTATTTCTTTAGAGAAAATTTTATTAAATGATTTTTATTCTATAAATTCCATGAAAAACTCCATATGTATATAAGATGCATTAGAAAAGATAAATTTCTTTAGGAACATAAGAAGAATAGAAAAACCAATTTTATCTCAAGAAGAGAATGTGATTTTCATAGAAAATCCATGAAAGTAGTTAAACAAATGAGAGATACCTTTGTTGGAACAAATAGTGATGTGTGTGTGTGTGTGCAAATAAAAAATGTGACATTCTTGATAAATGTTTATATTTTTTTTATGAAGGGAGTTATGAAAAGTTGTGACCATTCATGTAAACTAAAAAGGTGATGTTCTTGATGAATGTTCATATTTTTTCATGAAGGGAGTTATGAAAAGTTGTGATCTTTTATGCAAACTTCTTTATCTTCTATATATATCAAGAGATTTCAAGCTATAATAATCCAAAAAAGGAATTTCATTAGCTTTTTGCCCCAAAACTATCACTATTATCTTTGTGCATCTCTTTCATTTACATATATAGAAGCCTATATAGAATTCAATTGAGGAAAATTCTACTATTTGTTGACTTAAGATTTCATATGGTAGGTTAAATCCTTGGGGAGAATTACTAGAAACCTATCAACATGCTCATCAAGAGTAGAGGCAATATATCTTTAGGTCAATGAAATCCTCATGCCTCTATGCCAACTAATTCAATACCTACATTACCTATTCGGTCTTGTTGGTTTTTCTAACATTCTAAGGAGATATTAAAGATGACATTAGGATCAATTACATTAGCCATTGCAATGCCTGACATAGATTACACGAGGATAGATCATTTTAATGGATCAAACTATGCCTGTTAGAAGGGCAAGATGATGTTTCTTCTCACTACCATGAAGATTGTATACATTCTTGACTCAAAATTACCATCAATATTAAACCCTCAACTAAACAAAATTGCAAAAATCACAAATGCTTGCAATAAGTGCGAGGAAGATATGTTACTTTACCTTGGCCACATTATGAATTCACTTTAGGTCTTGATGATCTTTACACACCGATGAAATGAGCCTTGGAGACTTGGACTACCTTGGAGAAGAAATATACGATTGACAAAGAAGGTGCGAACAAATTCCTTGTCATGAAATATTTTGAATTTTCTATGATTGATAACCATTCAATGTTGGATTAAGTACATGAACTCCAAATCTTTGTCTCTAAGTTGAGAGACTTGAAAGTGAAGATTCTTGAATCATTTCATGTGGGGGCAATAATTGCAAAATTACCTTCCACATGGAATAATTATTGGAAGAAATTTTTACACATGATAGAGCCTCTGACCTTGGAACAACTTCACACACATTTATGAATTGAGCATGATACACATATTTAGGAATAAAAGATGTGTAGAGATCCAATGCCAAAGGTGAATTTTGTCAATGACAAGGGAGGCAAGAAATGGAAGAACATCAATGCTTCAAATTTTGGCCATGACAAGGGAAACAAGAAGGCCTCTTTGAAGTGCTATAATTACAATAAAACTAGTCACTAAGAGGAAGAAGTAGGATAATGGAAAGGCTCATCAAACAAATATGGTAGAAGCCAACACAATGAATATTATAGCCATGGTATCAAACACGTGAATTAGCATGGTTATGGAAGTTAACATAGCAACAATAGAAATTCTACTAATCGGTGGTATGATGATATAGCACAATTCAAGACATATGAAGTGGCAATTGGTGATCAAGAAGTCATGACAGGAAATCACAAGACATCAAGAGTTCTTGGCAAAGGAGCTATGGAACTTCAAATTTCTTTTGGAAAGAAGATGACCCTAATCAATATATTACAGTCCAAAGATAAAGAAGAATCTTGTTTTGGTATACTTATTGTGTAAAAGGGGGATTAAAACTATATTTGAGTCCTATAGGCTTATATTAACTAAGGGGGAACACTTTATTAGGAAATGGTATGCATATGATGGAATGTTCAAACTCAGTATCAATAATAATGCTATTATATATGCGTATTTGGTTGATCATGCATGTGTTTGGCATAAATCATTAGGACATATTAATTCCAACATTTTAAAATTTATGACAAAAAATGGTTTGATCACATGCAAGTATTTTCCTCATGATAAATGTGTTCCACGTTCAAGTAAAAATGATTGAGACAACTTTTTCTAAAAATGAAATTTGTAATGGACTTCTTGATGTTGTGTATAGTGATATTTGTGAATTAATGGCATGTTAACTAGAAGAGGTAATAGATATTTTGTTACTTTATTGAATGGATATTCTCGCCATCCACATGTCTATCAGTAAATAACTATAAGAATTAAGATCTTACCCTTATTCCATTAGGGGAATTTTATACTCTTTATTGATCTAGATGAATTTAACAACTAAGTCAATTGTAATGTAATTGTTAACTTTAATTTTAAAGTAAATGCACAGTAGAAGACTTTTTTATATCAGATTATAGAAATAATATTGAGCCAGAGATATAGGATTTAGTATAATAGAAATTCAAGACAAAATTATTATGGAGCTAGAATTATGCAAAAACAAAAAATGTGCAGTAATGTAAAAGCAGTAATTAAAGAATCAAGACACAGAAATTTTTAAAGTGGTTCAACTTGAATTGAAATCACAATTCAAGTTTACTTCACTAGATCAATCATCAACTGGATGCTCTTGTTCCATTACTAATCACAGGATTTGGGCTCTTACATACCAGTTTTATAACAAGAATTTATAGAGCTATTGCAGACCAATGATACAAAAATTTTATATCTTCACCTAACTATGATCAACCTCATAGTTAAGAAGAATTACAAGAATTCAATGCATCTCCTACTAATTGTAATCAACCTCACAATTCTAGAAGGATGCAAAGGGAAGATCAACCTCTTCCTTTATATCCAGATTCCTAACCCTAGAAATCTAAAAAGTAAATCAAGATAAAGTAAAGAGATACAATACAACAAATTGAGTTGTAAATCTCAATTATCTAAGTAGAAATCTTCTTTAGATTGCTCAAGAATTAATTAAATCATTGTAATCAAGTGAGGTAATGAATATCAGGTATAAGCTCTAAGTTTCTCTAGTTTTTCGTTGCAATGAGTTATGAAAACAAAATGAGGTTTGGTCTATTTATAGTAGAGATAAAAATAACCAATTTTCTATTCTTGAATTGATTCGTGAATTGGTTCATGGTGGTTATAACAAACTCATAACTAACTAATTAATTTATGAATCGATTTAGCTTGTGAAGAAATTCATATCCAAATTGATTAATGAATCGAATCATAGTGTTTTGAAAACAGATGTTGAATTGATTAAGGAATTGATTCAAAAAAATTCCAAACACCTGATAAGAAAAGTTTTCTTCATGAATCAATTGCTAAATTAATTCAAGTTCATTTCACAAGTTTTTCAACATGAATCGATTCACACAGTGAAAAATGATTTTTATTAAAGTTTGACTTGTAAAGGAACATGTAAAAAGTTTATTTAAAACTTTTGATTTAAAATTCATTTTAAATGATTTATTCTACCTTAATGTAAGTTATTTTAGAAAATATAATTGAGCATTTTGAATAAGATTTACAAAAGATCTTATGAAATCAAATAAAAACTTAGAACTAACATTAGCCTTTTGAGCAAGCTTTAATCAACTTTGAACCTGCAAAACTAATAACCACTTAAACACATAGTTAGATTCAGATATTAAGCAAGTTTGTTTTTCAACATCAAAACTGAATAAGGTAAGCTAGTTACACTAACAATCTTCTTAGGCTAAAATCTCTTCTTTTTTGATGTTGAAAAATAATTTAAGATGAAGTACAAAGTTTCTAAAAAAAATTCTAAAATTTAATCATCTTTTCTTCCCTAAAATTTAATCTTATCTTTTGTCTTAAAAATCTCATCTTTTCTCCCTTTTGGGCACATGAAAAAGAAATAGTGTCTCATAAAAGAGTGAAGAAAGAAGTGAGTAAGCAAATATCAAAATATTATCACAGTGTTAGAATTAGAATTTAACATAAAGTCTAAAAAAATGCAAAATTAACTATTGATATGAAGATTATTGAAAGACTAGCTTTTTATGAATTGAAACTAAGCTCCCCCTTAGCTAGTTATTTTTCCAATTAATGCAAAAAAAAAAATTGTATTAGAATCAATTTATTAGAAGTTAAGTTGATTCATTGGTGACTGAATCAATTAGGAAATTGATTTGTCAGATGCAAAATCAATGTAGCTATATTGAATAAGGATTTTTAGAAATTTTAAAATAGGTCAAAACATTGAAAATTTGTGAATCCGTTTAGAAATCGATTCATAGTGCAAATTTTTGAAATGTGAATCGATTATTAAATCGATTCGAAAACTCAGATTAAACTTGAAAAAATTTGAATTGATTTTGAACTTGACTCAGAAGACTTGAAATTAGTTTTATGTAGTTTTAAACCAGAAAACTTACACATTCAGGTATGTACCAAAATTGATCAAATCAATACAAGTTATAAACTCGATTCAAACTTTAATTCACATACTATATTCCTGCAAAACAAACTAAAAGAAAACTCTGATGCTCAAGTTAGAAATCATTAAAAAGAATGTAATCATCCATAAAAGATAAAATATAAAGACATTAAAATAGTGAAACATTAAAAATAGGTCAATTTAGATTATTTTTTGAAGAGTCTAACATCCCAAGCTCTCTTTGAATGAATACAAATTGCTTTTCATTTAGCAGTTTGGTAAAAATATCAGCTAGTTGGAAATTAGTTTGTATAAACTCAATTGAGATGTCACCTCTTTGGACATAATCTCTGAGAAAATGGTGCCTTATTTGTATGTGTTTTGTTTTTAAGTCCATGATAGAATTTTTGGTGAGGTTGATAGCACTTGTATTATCACACATTATGGGAATTTTGTCAAATTCTAATCCATAGTTTGAAAGTTACTATTTCATCCATAGAATCTGAGCACAGCAAATTCCAACTACTATGTATTCTGCCATAGTAATTGAAAGTGCTACATAGTTTTACTTTTTGGAAGACCAAGAGACTAGTGAGTGGCCAATAAATTGGCAAGCACTACTAGTGCTCTTTTTATCAGTCTTGCTACCAGCATAGTCTACATTTGAATAACCAATCAAACTACAAGTATATATTTTTGGATACCATAGCCCTAAATACTTAGTCCCAATAAGATATCTAAAAATTCTTTTTACTGCACCAAGATGTGATTCTTTTGGATTAGTTTAATATCTAGCATAGAGACAAACACTTAGCATAATATGAGGTCTACTAGCTATCAAATAAAGTAAACTTCCTATCATTCCTCTAAACAATGTTACATATACACTTTTACCATTTTCATCTGAATCTTATTTGAGTGCAGGACTCAGTGCTATTCCAATGGGCTTGCAACTATCAAATTGAAATCTTTTAAGTAATTCAATTGTGTATTTTGTTTGGTTCAGAAAAATACTAGTTGA
>JANHAO010027143.1:0-10931 GCA_026873985.1 Saraca asoca | reverse complement strand
TATCTAAATGCACAGAATGTATAGTCTAGGATGCACTAGAACTCAATCAAATTGGTCTAGGGCACCCATCCAGACTAACATCTAGCTTGTTCCCTAATAGTTTGGGGTCCTCGCTCAACAACCTTAAACTCCGTCTTGGGTCTCCACCCGACTAACTGGGCCTCCTATTGGATCTCAACCGGCCTAAAATATGCTTCCGAAAAATCCCTATAACAATGACTCAGCACTTAAATCTAATGTCAAGAATGACATGTCACTTTCCACATTTGAGGATAAAAGACAACGATTATCAATTGTCGTTTTGAAAACAACAACCTTCCTTTTTCCACGGTTGGAAAGCTTTGCCAAAAAAGGCACTAATATAATTTTTCTAGCCTTGGTCTTTGATCTAGTGGCAAATGGGGTTCTGCCTTCAATATTGGCAGGATTTTCCATGAGTACATAGATATCTTTCATGTTTTACATGGTCGAAATTTTTTGCTTTGAATTTGAAATTTAGATTTTTCATTTAAGGTTTAACCTTTCTTTTTGACAAGAAAGATGAAAGAAAGAAGTGTCCCACAGGGTGTGCCAGAAATTTATACACACAAATTTTGTGTATTAAATTACACAATATATAGTAAATAAAATATAATTTAATTCCTCAATTTGTAGGAATTCTCTCTATTACAGTCCTTTGATTCACTTGTCACTTGATTGAAAATGAGGGCCTTTACGCTTAATCTCCTCCTTTACCTTGAATTTGGATTATCTTCTCGATTTGATAAAAAAAATAGGGTTTTTATGCTTAATCTCTTATTTTAGTGGGAGACTTGTAGCCATTATCTTAAAAGCTTCACTTGATTTCTTGAAGTCTTTAGTTCCTGAAATTAGTTTTGGTTATATGAGCTTTTATTATTGATTTATTAACAAATAAAACTTTGTACTTGATTTCTTCTAATCTTTAGTTCTCATAAATACTTTTGATTATAGAAGCTTTTATTATTAATTTTTTTGAAAAATAAAACTTTATGCTTGATTTCTTAAAGCATGAAAGACTTTCCTCTACAAGGCCTTAGCCTAGAAGGCTCTCCATTAGTCTTTTTTAGACGTCTTTTTGTTTCCCCCTTTTCTTTTCTCCCCAAAAAACTAGAAGCTTCCTCTAATGAAAGCACTTTAGATTTTATCTCATTAGATACATAAGCTTTGCATTTCTTGTTATTTTCTTTCTTGTTTAAAAGTTGAAAACTTTTTTGTTTGAAGTACTTGAGAGTTTTCTCTCTCTTCTTATGGAAGCTTGCATCTTGTCTCTTAAAAATTTGAAGACTATTATGTGGGAAAGCATTTGAAATTTTTTTTCTCTTAGCTTATAGAAATTTACATCCTCTTTTTATAAAGAAGCTAAAAGATGTAAAGATTACTTTATAAAAATGTCCTTCAAAGTTTTCTCTTTTTACTTATGAAAGTTTATGCATCCAATCTTTTTCTTGGAAGAGATTAAAAATTTAAAAATTCTTCTGTAAAAACCATTTAATAGTTATTCTTGTTTTACTCTTTTTTGTTACAAAAGGTCTTTTTCTCTTCCTTCATATGTGAACCCTTAATCTATTTATAAACTTCACAACAATGTAATTAGTTTAATAGTTTAAGTTAGATCTTTGAACCTTTGATAAACCTACCTAATTTACATAAAATTTACCCTATATTATCTATTCTTAAGCAAATTAATAAACTTTAAATGATATATTTTATATTAATCTAAATATAAAAGTAATTTTTTTTTATCTCTACTGTCTTCCTCAATGGGAATATATGCCTATTTTGTATGATTGTGAAAAGTGGACCACAGAAGTGGGCCATCGCTTTCAGACGTCTTCACCAACAAAACTGCGTTTTGGACAGCTTGTGGTACAAAGTGATGTGCCCCCAAAGTGTCGCACTAAGCTTCTTCATGTGAATCAAACAACACCCCCGCGGGGGGTTCCCCAACAAAAAAACCAAAAAACAAAAAATATCGTCAGTGTCGTTAAAAAATTCAGATAATAAATTCATAAAAGGAAAAAAAAATTATTTGAAATTTAATAATTTTTATTACAAAAATTCGTTGTTTTAATATAAAAACTTATATATTTACGTCTCTTAAATTTATATCATCATTTTCTTTAAAAAAATAAGGGATCGATGTTTCTTACCATATAAGTCCGATGATGACAACATCTTTCCCTATCATATGTAATTATTTTTATAGCTGTCAAGATAAACTAATTCAACCCTCTAAAATTAATTTAATAGACAAATTATATATTGGATCAGTTTTAAATAGACTATTGGATCCAAATCAAATTACTATAATCTCAGTTTCAAGTCAACATTTGCTAAATAGTTTCGAATAGATTATACAACCCATAATAGTTTAAAATTAATTTTACATTACTAATTAATTAAAATCAAATATAATAACTATCTTTTTATCACTATTGCTCTTGTTATTGTTATTACTATTAAATGAAATTATATTTCTTTATTATTATTACTTATACCCTTATTTTTACCTTTTATTAAAATATTTTATTTAAACAATTTCTTTTTTTATCATCATCATTATTTTAATTTATGTATTAAATTATAAATTTTCCTTCAATCCATAGTAATTTTCTTTTAACTTACGTTTGGATCTCTAATATAAAATATTAAAATTTTTTAAAGACTTTTTAGTGCAACTTTTTAGACTAGACATACAGCAAAAAATTACAATTTCTTCAATTTAGTTCAATTTTATTTATTTATTTATTCATGATAATTAATTTATATAATATTATACTCTATTTAACGTTTTATAATAATAATTTTCTCACATTACTTTATATATTTACTTTTCTTTTAATTTTATGAAAATTGAATGCAATTATTTATTTTAATAAATTTATGTAATATATGTTGATATATTAAATATAAAAATTTATTAAAAATTAAAATTTATTTAACATCATTTTAACCTATATAATTTTAACATATATATATATATTAAAATTATGATTTTAATATATGCACACTAATCAATTAATCATATATTATTTATTATATATTATCATGCTAATGGTTAGTTTGATAGAACTAGGCTAACTCATAAAACTAAAAGGTTAACATTTACCTAGATTCTTGTCAGATTAGTTTATTTCAAGTTAGTCCTTTATTAGTTTAGACTATTGTTCTCATTTTTTATACCAATTTCATATTAAGCAAAATTATATTAGTTCCGGACCAACTTTTTAAACCAACCTATCTTGACACTTTTAATTCTTTTGGATAATGCTTTGGCATGTATTAAAAATTTTTATGACTTTTTTTTATAAGAAATTAACATAAAAGTCACAAAAATTGTAACTTTTTATATAAAATTTTGTAATTATTTTCATAAAGTGATGCAAGTATGTAAAGATTTTACAAACAACAAATTAGCAAAAAGTTGTCACTTCATTATTCAAAATTGTATAAAAAATAATTTTCAAAAATTTTCTTATTCTTATATAAAAATTATAACTCTCAATAAAATAATAAAAAATATGAAATTTTTATATAAAACTTACAAGATTACATGCAATATATAGACAAATTTTCTCATGTAAAAATATAACCTAACTATTTTTGCCTACATTATCCTCATGGAGACAGTATATTGTCAATAGGTTAAAATAGTCTTTTTAACCTTGTTGACGTTGGATTTCAGTTTTGCCTAATCCAACCAACGAAAGGGGATTCTTTTAAGACCCAAGCTTTTATTTGGTTGTTGAGATAGTAAGAAGGTGCAAAATGGTCGGAGGAAGGAGGAGAAGAATGAAATACACAGAGATTTAATGTGGTTCAGTTAAAATCAGACGGCATTGATCCTTATTCTGCGATAGCGTTTTATTTATCTGAAAATAATTTTACAGAGTTTCAATACAATTTTTTTCGCTTCCCTTTACAAAAGGCTCCTTCCTCATATTTATAGAGGAGAGGAAATTACAATGGTAAATTTACAAATTATATTTCTGTTACATCAAATAATAAATGTACAGGACAGTCTAAAGTATAACAAGTTGACTTCTGCAGACTACTGGTTGACTTATGTGAAATACTTTCTGGGGGTGGGGCCCTTGGACTGCATCTTGCAGAATAGCAGTGCAAATTATTTGTTGCCTGTATGCTTGACCTCAACAGACTTCTAGTTGGACGAGACATTGCAAGCTGTCTTTGCTTCGCGAGGTTTAACTCAAACAGGTTGTGAGCTCAAGTTATCAACGGGTTGGAGGCTACTGCTCAGCGAGTACGCAACCTCAGTGTCATACGAGCTAGGCTTTTTTCTTGATTTTTACTAGACTTTTGCTTTCCTATCTCGTGATATCAGATTTCACCCATAACAAACCTCATCTCAAAAAGATCAAGTGTGTTTGATATGTAAAAAAAAGCTAGTTTTTTGTTTATTAACTTAGTTAAATAACTCTTTTTTATATTATAGAGGTATTTGGTATACTATCGTTTTGAAAAAAAAAAACTCTCTTTTAAGAAATTATTCTAAATAACGTATATTTTATTATAATAGAGTTTTAAATTATTTTTTTCTAATTTATTCCTTTTTTTTTTTAGTTAATTGACAACTTATGTTTAAATTAATTAAAAACTCTTATTTTCGAATGTTTATTTTTTTTAAAATCAGACTATTTTCAATGCTCATTTTTTTTATAAAGTCAAAGAAGACCAAAAAAAAAAAAACTTCACATATTATTGTATATTTGGCATATGTCCATCAATATAACATAAATAAAAATAAATAAATAAATATATGATGTCATAAAATATAATTAATTAAATTTTAAATAATTTATTTTTATTTTAAATATTTTGATTATATCAATATATCTTAAATTAAAAATAAATATAAATTAATTTATTTTATATATTATTTAATGATATTAATATATACTTTTATGTCCTTTTATATTTATAAACTAATCAAATAATTAATTTTATCTAATACTTCTAATATAATCAAGTAATTTATTAATTTTTAGTTAATGACTAGTAAAACAATTAAATCATTAGCTAATTATGGCAAACGGATTTCAAATAATATTATGTTCATTCTAAGTGCATATAATATATCACATTAAATTAATAAATAAAATTACGTATAAAAAATTTAAATATTATCAAATAGTTAATTTATTTCACAAGAGACGGTGACAATGGAAGGGCAGAACCTACTTACCAACAACCTAAAAAAAAAAATTTGACCATTTTCCCATACGAGGGGTAGAAAGCCTATGGCCGGGAAGATTAAGGTTTAAAACAGGATGGAAGGTGGTGGAATGCAAAATGTGAGGATTTCCGGGCATGTGATCGTAGGGGTTTCTAATATCTGCCACCAAAACCTCGGGTATTGCATTTTTCCTCAATTAAAATATGGAGTCTGCAATCCCATTTCACTGTCTTGAACGATACGTTTAGTTCCGACTCAAATAAGGACATGAAGTAGAACTCCAATACTGCATAGCCTCGTCCACCGAGGTAAGGATTAGTGGGCCCTAGTTGTCTTACCTATGAAAATCCCTATAAATAATTAAAAAAATTATATTAATCCATTTTCAGATTAAATCAGTTTTATACTGAAGGGAGGTTTGACGCTTCATTTAAATTTAATATGAGCTATTAAAATATTTTACTCTATTTTTAAAAGTTTGATAAATAATATATTTATTTATTATTTAAATATTATATTTTAATTAATATTTTTATATAATAATATATTATAATTATAATTTATTTTTTCATATTTTTATATGATTCAAAATTATGAAAGAAATCTATCAAACAAAATTTATAAAATAATTAATTTAAAACGAAACTAGAATTGATTTTAAACTATTTGAAAATTATTTGATTTAATAAAAGTAGTTTTATATTGAAATATTAGAGCTAGTTCTTAAATTTTGCAAACACCCTATTTTTATTATTGGTAAAACTCTTACCTATTACGATTTTTTTTAATGATGTATTATCTTAGTATTAGCTGATAGTATAAAAAGTTTTACACTAATAATATATTAAATTTCAACTTAAAAAAAAAACTTGTTCATGGCACAAGAATAAAAATTAATTATAAATTACAGTATATTTAAATGTTATTAAATAATTAATTTACATATTAATATAAAACTAATTTTTTAATGTGTTATATGTGATTAATAATTATGTATGTGTTATTTATTATATAAAATTAATACATAATTAGTTTAAATAGTATTAATTAATAAACATATGTATTAATTTATAATTAATTTTATATAATGCATATCTATATTCTAGTAATTAGCAAGTAGACAAGTGGCGATCTAGGAAAGCAGTCTAAGAAAGCATACAATCAAATCCATTTAGTGGTGCCACCTGTCCCATTTTCAATTATCTGTGGTATCAATGCTTGTCTGTCAACAACTCATATGCAACAATAAAACAAAGGCTACCAGCAAGTATTTTATAGGTAATTTTGTGAAGGCTGAGTTTTTTAATATTGCATTAAATAGATTATTTTGAGACTTGTGAAATGGATATTGACTCATAATCCTGTATGATAATCATTTATTAAATAGAATTATATTTAAAATATTCCCCACATTTTTTTCTCCACTTTATTTATGCCCCATTCTCTCTCCACCTTAACTCTCGCAACTCTATTTCTTTTTCTCATCATGTGAATTTATCTATTTTTTTTTCATATTTTTTTATTTCTTCCTATAACACAATTTCCTTTTTTCTAACTATAATTTAAATATTTAACGTTATGGAGGTCATCTTTAAGAGGATAGATGGATTTTGGAGAAATAATATAAACTGAAAAAGGAAAAAATTGTTGAAGGGAAAATTAAAAAATTTTAAAAAAAGGGAAATGGATAGATTCAAGTGGAGTGAGAAAAAAGAAAGAGAATAATTAGAGATAAAGTCAAGAAAGTGATGAATGAATGAAGTAGGGAGAGAAATTTCAGGAATATTTTATATATAAACTAAATTGTCATATATGATCATTGTTTCATTTGTCAATATTAACTCTTAGTTATCTATCAACACTCTTATCTTATCATAAGTTAAATATTGGTTCTTTTTTATTTTTTTATTTTTTTCAGTTTTATAATTGAAACCAAATATTTACGCAAGGACTAGATTATGAAAATTAATTTTGTTGTGTAAACAAAATAATTCAAAACAATAATAAAAGAAACAAATTTTTATCATTTCATTAAAAATCCAATTTAATGATTTTAAAAAAGATAAAAAAAATTTAAGAGAGATTGCAAAGTATAGAGCAGGTTTTAAAGAAATAAAAGAAATAATTATACTTAAAATAAATGATCTTAATTAATTAATAGTGTAATAGATAATCAAGCGTCTGTAAGTAAATTAATAATAAGTTTGAATTACCAAAATTTGATTTAAACTAGAATAATATATGTTGTTGTAAAATATGAATAGGATTTATTTATTGATTTATATAAATTATGTTAAAGATTTAATGAAATTTATAAGTAATGCATTTTTGTAATGATTATAAAATAATTTGAAAGTATATTAATTATTTTAAATACAAATATCAAATAATAATAATAATATTTTTTATTTACTATTTTGTGAAATGCTTAAAATTTTATCTGATTAAAAGAAAGCATAATTTAGAAAAAGATAGAAAATATTTTAACAATAAATAATAAAATTTCAATGAGTAAATTAAAATTTAAATTGAAAATTTTATATTAAACATAAAAATAATAGTAGAAATTTTATTTTTCAACATTAATTAAGATTTATTTTTGGATATCTACCACTCAATTTCAAAAATTCATAGGCAAGATGAATAATAATAAATAAATAATAAAATTTAAAAAAAAAGAAAAAAATTTAAAATGGAAACTTATGATAAACTTAATGTTAGAAATTTAATTTTAGGAGATTAATTGGAATTTGAGATATTGGAAATGGCAATGTTTGTAGACAAGATTATAGCCAAGATCATTATATTTGAAGAGATTTTAGATAAATTTTACATATTATTCCAAAGGCTAGTAGACAAGATATTGTACATGTGACAATCAATTCTTTTTATTTATGGGATCATTGCAAAGTTCTAAAATTGTTAAGAAACATAAGGCTTTTAATAGGTTTAAATGGAGAGTCCACAGATGATATTAGTAAATTCTCAAAGTGTATTTTAGATATTAGAAATTGCAATGTTGGTGATCACAATGATGACAAAGCAACAATTGAAATTCCGAAAGATTTGTTGATCAACAACACAGATTATCTGCTTACATTAATTTTAAGTAGCACATATTCATCTTTATTATAAAATCTTAGTCATGTTACTTACTTACAAGCTATTCTTACACCTTATGACATAATTAATGAAGTTAATAATTATATTCTATCTTTGATTATTGGAGATTTAATGGTTTACATAAGTAGTGATAATTCATGCAAAAAGGATATTAATACTTATAGTCAGGCTAACATGTATTTACTAGAATATTTGAACACTCTTAAATTTGTTGATCATCCCTATTATGAGTTAAGATTAAACTTAATGATCCTACTATGTTTATGAGAAACATTGATCAATCATTAGGCCTTTATAATGATACTTGACTTGCCATTGTTAAAATGGATACACATGTATTAAAGGCTAAAGTTATGTTAGGAAGTAAAGTAAATGGTATTGTTTATATTATGTGGATGCTTGTGATTCCATCAGATTCACCTTTGCCATTTAAGTTTCAAGAAAGGTCACTCTTGATGCAAGTTTGTTTTTCTAAGACTATTAATAAGAGCCAAGAGGTAATTTCTTTCATTTGTTAGACTTTATCTATCTAAATCAATTTTCAATCATGGTCAACTGTATATTGTATTATTAAGGGTTCAAAATAGAAAGGGGCTAAAGTGCTTATTTGTGATGACAAAAATCAATCAACAAATACTATAATAAACGTAGTGTTTAAAAAAAATTTTAGAAATGTAATTGAAAGGTGAGTACAAAACATAAATTTATTATCTATAACTATATTAATATTTTAAACTCATTAAAAATTTATTTCATAAGATCTGATAAGATATTTTATACTTTCTTTTTTTATAGGTTATATAGAAAAGTTTACCATTTAATATAAAATGTTTATATAAAATCTAGGATGATTATGTGTGACTGTCTAATGTTAAATTTATAGCATTTACATTACCGTGGATTATGTGCATCTTTTTTTTACAAATATCTAAATCTCAAACTCAAATCCAGTAACGTGTAATTATTAATTTCTTTCGTACACAGGCACTGCCTTGCTTGCATCATTTGCATAATTATTTCCGTTTTCTTTTACCAAGTTTGATTGCTTTTCTACTATTTATAGAGTGTGTCTTCTTACGGTTGCTGACTTTATATCAGTACTTTACTTTTTACCATCTTTATTTCTTGTTTCTATTTTTGTTTTCTTCCTAAAGCCGTGTGTCAGAGTCAGAAGCTTCAATTATTGCAGATATCACCCACCCATGGAACAGCTTCAGGACCTTGAGTACTGCACAGACTCAAATCCTCCATGGGGTATCCGCTTTCTCTCTATCTCTCTTAAATGGGTTTGCATGTTTTCGTTATCTACATGAGTATCACAAAAATGGGTATGTGGCTCTCTGCGTTTTTTCAGGTACTTATCTCCAACGTCATTCTTCCATTTTCTATGGTTTTGAGTATTCTTAATCTTTTTCATCACCTTCTGTCTCTAAATGATTAAAAAATAAGTGCTTTTTTTGTTATATGTTTCACGGACATAGTCACCTAAAAAATTTAGAGAGAGAGAGAGGAAACATGCTTGACTTGAAGCACCATGACAATGCTTTGGTACTTCTGCAAGCACAAGTGAATTCTCTTTTGCATTACAGACTCAACTTGACGCCAGAAACAATAGGAAGTTGAGTTTTTTTTTTTTTTTTTATCCCTAGAAAAAACTTTTGCATGTACTGAGAATTTCTATAGTTTTGTTTGATTCGAAAAGATAAGTTTGAGATTGTGCTGTTGCCCTTCTTCCGGTGGATTTTTAAATTTAAAAATTCAAACTGCTTATGTTTTTGAGATAGAACGGGGCTCTGCACGCTTTTCGGTTAGTTTTTGCTCCTTTATCTTTGGCTTTGTTTCATCATCGTGGTTAATTATTTATTCGAAAAATAAATGAATATTTAACAATTAACATTCTGGTTCTTACTCTTATACCACATTTAGAAATCCTAAGCATTAAATGTTCATTTTTTCTGGTTTTCAGCTACCAAATCATAGTAGACATCGTTAAACAATTCGTAATAAAAAATTAATCAGTTATGAAATTAAAATACCTGCATATTAATTTATTGGGAAGGGAATATAGCCCACTGTATTAAATAATTTCACCTGTTAAATACATATATTTGATCTCCATTAATGAGTTCTCCAGCCATGTCATCAATGGTGTTATTCACTTCAAGTAATCGAGTTTTCAATTGATGTGCTGCTATTGGATCATATAAATACACTCTTTACAGATTTTTTCTTCTCTAGGTTCTAGAGAACGCTGAGTTCTGTTTTGATGCATGGCTGCAAGCAATGCAATTGGAAAATATTGATAAATTCCATGAGGGATGTTACCATTGGTGATGGATTTGATAGAAATCCATAGGCTTTTATAGTCCCAGACAATGGTGGTACCCAAGTATGAAGATGGCAGTCAAACCAATTGCCTATCAGGCCATAGTTATTCATAGGATATTGTCGGTCTCAATTTAAACAATTAAAGATTGAGTAAAGAATGCGGAATGAATATAGATTTTGCCCTTATCTCGTTGGAGATTGATATACACTTGTATCTGATTTATATTGTGTGAAATTTTCGTGTATATAGAGTAAGAATGAG